>SZWC01014194.1:0-16876 GCA_023375785.1 Penium margaritaceum | reverse complement strand
GCTTAGTGGTTAATGGTGTCCACCTCTAGAGGCAGGGGCCCGGGTTCAAGTCCCACAAGATGAAATTCTGCCCTGCCTCAAGGGAGGTGGAAAATAGATGCCAGGAAGCTAGCTCAACCTCTAGAGTTCCTCTTTAAGTTTCTAGAAGGCCAGGTGAGGGTCCAGGAAGGTGGCACACCTTCTAGAAGGGGTGACTTGTCCTACAAGGCATCTAGAGGTGTCTTGGTCTTCTGGACACCTTCCCTCCTACTAGAAGCAAGCTGAGGAATCTAGGAAGGGGCAGAAGCTTCTAGAGGAGGGAATGGATGCCTTCCTAGGTGGGAAAAGGACAGCCTACCAAGGAGCACTCTAGAAGCCATAGAATCTGCTAGGAAGCTCCAAATCTGGCATGCTTTGGTGTTCTGGAAAGCTTAGATCAGTGGCTATAAAATGCCGCTGCTTGTGAGCCTTGATCAAGTGTTAATTCCCATCCAGTTGAGGACAAAACTATTGCCTCACTCTCTGACCAGATTTTGCCATCCTTGGAACCAGTTGCCTCCATAGTTTCAGTCTCTCCAAAAACAGTTGGTGGTGTGAACCAGCCACTGCTAGGGACCCTCCAGGGTGCACACTCACCCTCAGGCCAACAAGTTTCCCCTGCACAGGCGTGTTTCTGCCAATGTAGACTGGGACCCATACGCCTTGCTGCTGCTCATTTCTACTACTTGTGCTGCGCTATGGCTCTGATACCAAGCTAGAAACCTAGACTAGAGCAGCATATTGAGGCTGCAGCATCACTAGAGTAGACATGGCCCCACGCTCGTTGCTTTGCACTGCTACCCCCTTCCGCTGCTCTAAGTCTGTGAGAGAAAAACTACGCGCTAAGGAGCTAGCACCAGAAAGGCAGTGGAAACTGAAAACAACTTATTAGCAACTGACAATAAACAACAATGGGAGACCCCTCCAACTTCTAGCTCCCCCCCAGCTCTGTAGAGCTTGTTACTTAGCTTTCTAGCCAATCAAAAATTTGACCTATTTTCTGGCTGGCAGGGTTTTCTCAGTGAGCCCTACCAGACAACAGACAGCCCAAAACCCGGGTGTTGTCCGTTTTGCCTCAAAACTGGACCATTCCATCATACCGACGCTGCAAACGCAGTCGTGCATTCAGAATCATCTAGAAAAATAGCAGAGATGAATTATGGCCGCTTAGACCCAGGCAGCGTCTACACTAGTCCTCGGTAACAACAGTGCCTCATCAACATGAAACTTGGACCTGAAACTTGAAGCAAAACATAACACTGCAGACGCAATGGTGCAGTCAGATCCACCACTGGTCGCATGCACACAGCATATGCAGTGGCAGTGACCGTCGGTGGCACGACTATCGAGGAGGCCTGCCGATGGAGCTCAGCACGTCGACCGTTGGAGGGAGGAGGCTCGAGAAAACTGTGTGTAGGCCTCAGTGTGCGTCGGCTCCACCGGACGACACTCCAACAGCGTCATGTCTCGCCGTCAGTCATCTGCACGCTGATGTACACAATCCGGGAGGACACAGCAAAGCACAATGAGAGATGCGTGAAAACAAACACGATCTCATAGGATCGGATACAACTTCAACCTTTTCTGATCGAACCAGATCGGATTGGCATTTGTAAGTTCATATTCAAATAAAATCTTATCTACACCAAATTGTGTTGAGAAATTTGAATCTGATCCGGTACCAAGTTAAGGGATCGGACAATAGTTTGGATCAGATTTGGATCGGCTAGTTCGGATAAGTTTGAGTTCCATTTCGGATTTGATCAGATTTCAAACGTTTATGCATGTTCCTACCTTCAAAACCTCGATTACTTGGTGAACTATTACACTAGATACTATGTTGATGTTCTTAATGCTGTGATTTGTGACGTTCCTGTCGACCTGTGCAGTTTACTGTGACCGCTCAGCCATGTTCATACTCGTGCGGATCCCTGATGCGGACCCTGGTTGTACCGGTGTGTCGTCTTGTGGTGGAATACCATCTTGGAGCTGACTGACGACCATTCCAGAGCTCTGGACGTTGCCCAGGACCTCCTGCAGTTTTTCTGCCGCACGCAGGAATTTATCGGTGGACTGGCCGTGGGCCCGATTTGCATGTTTTTGCATTGTGTGTCCACTGTTTGATGCCGGATGCATGCATGTGACCAGTCGTAGCGTTGGTCTTGTGATTTTGCATGTCTGGGTTCAGACGGTGTAGCGTTCAGAGATGTCTGCACTAAGTTACGGCCAAAACAGTGATTTTGGGCCGGTTTTAGGACAGATCGTGTGATGCCGCGTGCGACACCCACTGTACACCGCGGCAGGTACTTATGCCATGGACCTGTCATTTGTCATCCCTCTCTGCAAATGCTATTGAAGCATTATGACACTTTGCCTTGTGTCTCCTAGCCAGACCCTTGCCGTTGTGTGCACGACTTGTGACTATCCTCAGTGTCTGACCTGGCACTGACGCCTAGTGAACAGCTTGTTTGCTAGGAAGCTTCCACGCATCTTCTCATGGTATTAGAGTGGTGAGACAGTTCTCGCTCAGCTGCGCAGCAGAGACGCAGCAGAGCAACAGCAGTGAGAGTCACTGCTGCAGTAAAACCATAGGGACGTGTCGACGACAGCTGACCGCCGTCAACGTCACCCATCATCATCACGTGAGAGTATCAAAAGCAGTCGCTAGCAGTAGCAGGCGACAACCGCTAGCAGCTGCCGACATTGGAACTAGCAGCAACAGCAGCAGGTCGCTGCCACAGCAGGCGGTGGCGGACAAAAGTAGCAGCAGCTGCGCGTAGTAGCATCAGTGCATCGCAGCAATAGCGTGCAGAAGGAGCAGCGCGTAGCAGCACTGCGCAGCGGTGGCAACAGTAGTGAGGGGTAGTAGCAGCGTGCAGCAGCAGCAGCATTGAGCTGCAACAGCAACATTGAACAGCAGAAGCAGCATTGAGTAATAGCAACAGCAGCGCAGCAGAGCAGCAGCGCAACAATAGAGTGCGGCGGCAGCAGCACGTGGCGGCAGTAGTGCACAGCGGCAATAGTGCGTAGTAGTCGCAGCGTGCAGCAAGAGCAGCAGTAGCGCACAGCTGCTGGCACAGCTGCTCATGTAGTCGCGCGGCCCCTGCTACAAGTGCCAACGCAGCAGCAGCAGCACCTGAGCAGAAGCTGTTGCGATGCTTTCGCGCAGCTTTTGTACGGCTGCTGCGTAGTCGCCGCCCGCCTCCGTAGCAACTGCGAGGGTTTTCAAAAAAAAGAAAGGGAAGGTAGTTCCGACATCAGCATTTTTGCTGACACCATCAGATTCGTGCTGACATCAGCAAACCCTTGCTGCCGTCAGCACTTGCCTTAGTCAAATTTTTTGTTGGAAAAGTCAAAAGTTGCCAGTGTTTCAACTTCTCGGGAAACGTAGACGGTTCTAAAATCCGACTTAGTGTGTCATCCCGGCCAATACTGAGCGCTAACATGCCTCCGACCGGTGATAAGGGCAAAAGGCCATTAGATCCCTCTTCTTCCTCCTCAAGGGTCATGAGCCCACGCTCCTAGGCTATTGAGGACCTGCGGAGCCAACAGGAAGAGATGTGTCCTCTCCAGCAACAGCAAACTGACACCATCCGTACACTCATCGAGCTTCTTCGTGGTCAGTCCACCGCCCCATGGCAAACCCATGACACGGACCGAGGGAGCGGTCCGTGTCGCACCCTCCACACAGCAGTCAGCACCAGCGCCGGTGACAGGAGCAAAACACAACCCGCCATCTCTTGATCCTTGGGATGAGGACCCCGACATGCCAGGCATGGAGGGCGCATCTCACGAGTGTGAGATTCGTGTGCTTCAGGAGCGTCTCCGTCAGCTCCAGACGAGCTTTCGGCCCCCACACACGACTCCTTCCTTTCTTCCCCAGATTCAATCCTCGCCCGATCTCCACCTTAGTGATTTTCCTCTTCTTGGTGTCTTCCCCATCCCTCGTCCTTTTCAGCCTGTAGTTGCTCTCCCTACAAAGCGGCAACCCAAGGATTTTGAGACACCGCCTCCACGGTATGTCAACGAGGACGGTTTCGACTGCTGGGAGATCCTTTTCCAAGTTTGGGCCACTTCAGAGGGAGTGTGGCCCTACTACCACAGTCCGACCGACTGTCTCTTCTGCACTCAGGGTAAGATGCATCGTTGCACCTACCCTGACTCCAGTTCTCGCGCACTTTGCCCTCTTGAGTTAGTCCATTTGGACCTCTCGGTCCTCTCCCTGTCGAGTCTCTGTCCGATCGGGGTCACCGCGTCCTGACCCTGACTGATGACTTCACCCGGATGCGGTGGGTTACAACCTACGCCAGAAGAGTGTTGTCGCACTTGCGTTTTGACTCTGGCTAGTGATGGTTGAGCGACAGTCCCGCCACACGCTGCATTCTTTCCGCTCGGATCGCGGCGTCGACTTTCTTGGCGAGATGGACAGTTTCTTCGCCGAGCACGGCGCTTTTCACAAGGTCTCCGCTCCTGCTACTCCTTAGCAGAACGCTGTCTCTGAGCGCTGGAACCACACCATGGAGGTTGCAATTTGCGCTATGTGGTCTGAGTGTGGTCTCCCGGAGTCCTTCGCCTTTGAAGGCTTTGCCTACATGACTTGGGTTTGGAACCGCCTCCCGCACGGTCCCCTTCCGGACCTCGTCACATCATACGAGCTCTGGTTTGGCCACCGTGCTGACCTGTGCCTCGCTCGCTTCTGGGGGTCCTTGGCTTTTGTGTGGTACACCGAGATCAGCAAGGGTCCAAGGGCTCACCACGGGATCACTTGTGTGCCTTCGTAGGCATCTCCCCACGGTCGAAGGCCTGGCGTTTTTGGGATCCTGCTCGTCGTCGCATCATTGAGTCACGCGACGCGCTTTTCTTTGAGTCTCTCACCTACCATTATCTGACATCGATCACGTCGATGTCCGTCTCGCATGTTCCCACGTGTGAGGTTTCTCGACAGATGGGGGAGTCGGAGCCTGCGAGCACCTATCGCCCGGCTGATGTGTCCGTTTGAGCTCCCTCCACTACTCGGTCTCCGGCTCTTGATGACCCAGCGATCATCGCTGTCGACCCAGAGACCTCTCCAGCACAGCCAGCTTCTACCCATTTTCCTTCGCACCCCACAGGTGCCCATGCTCCTGTACGTGTGTCTGCCAATAATCCTGCCTCTGTGCGTGGTCCTGCCTCACCTGCTCCTACTGTCACACCCAGTCCCGTGTCTCCCACACATGCATCCCCTCGTACGGCATCACCAGCTCCTTTGCCTCAGCCCTCACCAACTGTGGTCGTGCCTGTCTTTGAGCCTGCGGTGTGCCCCTCGAGCCCAGGCTACTCACGTGAGCCCAGTGGTTATCTTTGACCATTGGAGCTCCGCACCCAGGCTCTCCACTCGTAGCATCGTGAGTGGCAATCGCCGCTCAAAGGCCCTAGGCCTGAGTGTCTGCAGTGAGCACACATAGGTACATCCAGCGTACCCCGTTGGGCACGATCTCGTCACTCCCGAGTTTCATATCGCTTCTGATGTAGCAGCTCACCTTGTGGTCATTAGACCTAGCACTGAGGCGTGTGCTCTTGCCACCCAGAGCTCCCCCTTTATGGCTCCTGCCCAAGGCATAGTGAGGGAAGCTCTCTCATCACAGGTTGCTAACGCTTGGCATGTTGCCTTCGAGGATGAGCTTCGTGCCAACGGAGAGCACGGAGTTTACGAGCTAGTCGACCTTTCACTTGGGAGGAAGACTATTCAGGTCAAGGGGGTCTTTCGCAAGAAAATGAAACTGGATGGCTCATTGGAATGCCACAAGGCTCGCTTGGTTGTCAAGAGGTACTCTCAGATCAAGGGCATCGACTACACTGACACCTTTGTCCCTGTCGGCCGCATGACCGCAGCTCGAGTTGTGTTCGGTGTAGTGGCTCAGCATGATTGGGAACTGCACCAGATGGACGTGAACAATGTGTTCCTCCATAGCTCTGTGGATGAGGAGATTTACGTGGCTGAGCCACCTGGCTTTGAGGATGGTGACAAGGTCTGGCACTTGCGCAAGTCCTTGTACGGCCTCAAGCACTCTCCTCAATGTTGGAACCTGGAGATCACCGGCACCCTGCCTCGTGCGGGATACGTACAGAGCGAGGCAGATCCCTCTCTCTTTATCCGACGGATGCTTGAGCAGTTCTCCGCCATCCTAGTCTATGTCGACGATCTTTAGATCGCGTCTCCTTCCATGGAGGCCGTGAAGGGGGCCAAGGCTGTCCTCTAGACTGCCTATAGGATGAAGGACCTTGGTCCTGCAGCGATGCTTCTTGGCATGGAGATCGTGCAAGACCGCAGACGTCGGACACTACTGTTCCATCAGGCCCAATACCCACGCGATCCGCTCTTGCCATTGCGCAGAACTCTGGTGTCTTTCACACTCCCACGAATCACATTGCGGTTGAGCATCACTTTGTGCGTGATCTGGTGGAGCGACACACGATCTCGGTCATATGGGTTGGCACTGACATGCAGCGTGCTGACTTCTTGACAAAGGCACTACCACGCGGGAAGTTTCTAGTGGCCATTCGTTTTGTTGGGCTTCGCCCCTTGCCTGAGAGTGGTTGAGTGTGGGGTGTGTCTGTGTCTATGTCACGACTGTTTTTGCACTCGTTGTTGTACTCGTATCAGTGCTGCACGTGTATGGACATGCGTACCATCGGGTCATGGGGGAGTGTTGTGATTTGTGACGTTCCTGTCGACATGTACAGTTTATTGTGACCACTCGGCCGTGTTCATACTCGTGCAGATCCCTGATGCGGACCCTGGTGGTACCGGTGCATTGTCTCGTGGTAGACTACGAGCTTGGAGCTGACCGACGACCGTTCTGTTGGATTCATATCATTATCACACGGTGACCTCTGGCCTCGTTGCACACTCACATCACTGGTGCAGGTGACTGACCAGAGAGAGATGACTTTGCCGACGGACTCGTCATGACCAGAAGTTGGGAAGATCAACCATGAAGAGGCTCAATCTGAGCTTGCCAGCCACATTTGCATTTCTCACATGCATTCAAGCACAGTTGGCCATGAGAATAATCGGGTTCGCCCACTAGCCAGATATCTGCTTGGCACACCTACACTCTAGTAGAAAATTGTCTTGTGGGTAGGTTGGATCGAATCCCCCAGGTTCGAGGGTGGCGAGCGAGATCGAGCTCGNGTGTTGGATTCATGTCATTATCACACGGTGACCTCTGGCCTCGTTGCACACTCACATCACTGGTGCAGGTGACTGACCAGAGAGAGATGACTTTGCCGACGGACTCGTCATGACCAGAAGTTGGGAAGATCAACCATGAAGAGGCTCAATCTGAGCTTGCCAGCCACATTTGCATTTCTCACATGCATTCAAGCACAGTTGGCCATGAGAATAATTGGGTTCACCCACTAGCCAGATATCTGCTTGGCACACCTACACTCTAGTAGAAAATTGTCTTGTGGGTAGGTTGGATCGAATCCCCCAGGTTCGAGGGTGGCGAGCGAGATCGAGCTCCCTGCTCGCTCGCTCGCTCTCCCCTCCCCGTAAAAGCTCTGTTGCTTGTTACTTTGTCACTTCTTAACTCTCATTGCACTTCGACAGAACTCTGTGGCTCGTGGTCCCCATACACCATGCACCCGTCTTGGTGCTTGCTCCACAGTGTTCCTGTCTCTTCTTCCCTTACCCACTGGTATCAGAGCAGTGCATGAGAGACGGACATCAGATCGACCTGACGTCCGTAGATCCACGGCCTGTGGAGCGACAACCTCTCTTGGCGTCTCGCACCCACTCCACTGTGGCCCGGAGTCAGAGAGCCTTTTCTTGCTCTCACCTCCACCTCTCTCTCTCATTCTACTCACGTCGCCCATCGCTGACCACGGGTAAAGAACGTTGCCCCTCTCGGCGACGACCTGCCTCTTGCAGCAGGAAACAAGAAAAGGGGGGGAGGGGACACGCTCTCGTCTGCCACCCTCTCACTCAGCACTGCCCACCGTCAGCATGACGGCAGCAGCAACGTGAACCGGCCGTCTTAGACGGCCTTGTAGCGATCTAAGCTAAGACGTGCTAGGAGGCTTCCAGCACCGCCTCCTCTGACGGCTCCTCCGAGACAACTCCGAGAAGCAGCCGACAACACCTGCATTCTGAGCAGCAGCAGCTGTAGTACATTAGCAGCAGAAGCAGCAGCTCAGCAGTTCAGCTGCTGAGCGGTTCAACAGCTCAGCAGTTCAGTAGTTCAGCAGCTCAGCAGAAGCAACAGCCCAGCAACAACGTGAGCAGCAGAAGCAGCAGCTCAGTAGCAACGTGAGTAGCAAAAGCAGCAGCTGCTCAGCAGTACAGCTGCTCAGCAGTTCAGCAGCTCAGCAGTTCAGCAGTTCAGCAGTTCCGCACGCAGCACGGTGGCTACAGCACGACAGCCGCGGCAGCAGTAGCAGCAGCAGCAGCAGCAGCATCAGCAGCAGCAGCAGCAGCACGTCGGCAGCAGCAGCAGCAAGAGCAACAGCAGCACGTCGGTAGCAGTAGCAGCAGCATCAGCAGCAGCAGCAGCAGCACGTCGGCAGCAGCAGCAGCAGCAGCAGCAGCAGCAGCAGCACGTTGGCAGCAGCAGCAGCAGCAGCAGCACGTCGGCAGCAGCACATCTGCAGCAGCAGCAGCACGACAGCAGACAGGTGCACTGACATCTACAGCGGCAGCAGCACGATTGCTGTCACGCGACAGCAGCAGTACGCAGCACCTCCACCGCGGCAGCCGCACAAAAAGGGGGGGGGGGGGTAGCAGCAAGCCGCACTACAGCCTTGTAGCGGTCTCATCACCACCGTCTGTTGGTGGCAGCCGTCACGCTGGCGCACTGGGAGGACCTCGGTGGCTCCTCAGTGGAGAGCTCGGCGCGGCAACGCCACCGTGACGCCGCCTCCGTCGAGACAATCCCACCATCACAGCAAAGGCGGCCCTCCATACCGGTAAGCTCCCCTCTTTCCCATTCTCCTGGGGGGGTTGAGCACCCGCACGTTAGCGCTGGGGTGGACGCCGCAGCTGCTCGCGTGTCCTCTGTCCTAGGTCACGACGTTGTTGCCGTGGCCACAAGGGTTACACGCACGGCCCTTGCAGTAGTCGACGCTGCAGCAGCAACCGCCGCCACCCTAGCTGCCGCTGCCCAAGCTTCTCGCGCCTCCGCCTCGACCTCGGCAGGATGCGCTGCTGAGTCATACACCGAAGCCGCCGTTGTCGCCGGCCCTGTGGCTGCTGCAGCTGCAGACATCTTCACTCAGGTTGCTGCGGCCGCTTCTGCTATTGCCTCCGCGACTGCCTCCGCTGCGTCTGCCGTGTCTGCAGACGCTTCTTCCATTCGTACCTCCACCTCTGGTGCTGTTGCAACTGCCTCATCTGCTCCCTCGACCGTCACCAGAGTCGTCACAGCCGCCATCTCCATCGTTGCAGCCTTCACCACTCTTGGAGCCGTCCTCACCACCGGAGCGCTTGCTCTGGTGATCCCCATCACATCCACTGTCTCCGTTGTCTCAGCTGCAGTTGCAGCTGCTGTCCCATCACTCCTTGCCTTGTTGTGCTCGCCTCCACCTCCTTCTGCTTTGTGAGAGTCTTCGGCTGCTGCTCTGTCTCCTTGCCTCTTTTCTTCTCTTGCGGGATCTTGTTGCTTGTCTGATTGGGGTCGGGCTGTCCTGCAGCACACATCTCTTGTGCCTTGGGCACGTCCAGTTTTCCCACACCCACTGGGGCAGGGGAAACTCTGCCGAAATCTGTCCGGCAGGACCTCGTCGTCGTCACCATGCCGAGTGACGACGAATCAGTCATAGCTGACCTGCAGCGTCAGTTGCGCCTCGCTCTTGAGGCGCAGCGTGAGGCTGAGGACCGCCTCAAGCTTGCCGATGATAATCGCCCCGCCTTTGCTGAGGAGGTTGCAGCGATTGTGCTTAAGTGCCTCCCTGCTACGTCCGTCCCCACCGCTTCTGCTAGCGCCAGCACCACTGCGGCTGCTTCCTCCACACCCTCTGCTTCTAGCACCGTTGCCGGCAACACTGTTGTCACTCCTTCCGCTGCTCATCCCACCTCTGTCATGCGCCAGCATGATTTCTTCTCGCAGCCGCCTGTCCTATCCGCCGGCCTCGTCTTCTCCTCCTAAGAAACCCGCTTCAGCGCCTGGGCCCAGGGGGAGCGTTTGTGGGAATACTTCTTACCAGCTGTCGCACCTTTTACGCCTGTCGCTGCTGAGTCTGCCCGCGCTGTCCGTGCCCTCATTGCTGCTGCACCAGAGACGCTTGTCGACGAGGTCGGTACCTACAATGCCGACCCCGTCGTACAGCGTCTCGCTGATCCTGTTGGTGCCTACACCATGCTTCGCCGCCGCACCACAATCACTGGTCAGGCAGCACAAAGTGCCCTCATTGTGCAGTTCAACACGCTCATCATGCGTGCTGACGAGTCGGCTGATACCTACTGGCCACGCGGGCTCAAGCTCCTTCGTGAGCTCGACAAAGCCGTGCCAGGCCAGCTTGCTGCTGTCCACACCATGGTCAACGGCTTGATTCCCGAGTTGTCCGACCTCCTCCGCGACGTCAAATCTGACGAGCTGCTGAGTCTCGCCTCTCAGCCCGTTCCTCCTGATTCCCCACCGGGCATTGGTGCTCTCTGGGACTTCGTGGCTGATCGACTCGCCGCTTGGTGGACCAGCCTTCAGAACAAACATCTACACCATGCTGCAGTTGCCGGAGTTGCTGCAGCCACCACCGCTTCCTCTCCTGCCACTTCCTCGGCTGCCGCCGCCTCCTCCACGTCCTCTTCTTCCTCGGCATCTACGGCCACCGCTCNGCGGGCGTGGCAAGGGCAAGGGGAAGGGCAAAGGGAAGGGCAAGGACACTGCACCATCCCGTGTCCCTGGTGCGGTTGTGTGCTCAAACTGTGGTTCCTCTGAGTATTCGACTCGTACGTGCCCTGCGCCTCCTGATGATCTGCGCCTGGCCCGCTCTATGCGTGCGCACTGGTCTCGCACCGGCGGCTCTTCCTCTTCGTCCGCCACAAACTCCAGCTCCTCTTCAGTCCCTCACCCTGTCGGCTCCACCTCAGCCCAGGTGTACTCCACCGCAGGCGTCTCCACAGCTCCACCCCCCATCCCATACCCATGGGGTTGGCCATCGTTCTACGGAGCGCCCGCGTTTGCTGGGCCCCCTTCTTTGACGTACGTCCCACCTCCGTGGTTCGCACCTCCCTCGCGGCAGTCTCCTCCATCTTCCGCAGCATCCGTCGATGGCGAGCACCAGCTGGAGCAGTCTCTTCTCTAGCGTCTTCACCTCCGCGATCAGGGAGGTGAGAGTGTGTCTTCGTTGGCCAGAGGTCCCCCTTGTCACACTGACACTGTCCTTCGTGGGGACCCCCCCGGTCATGTTCTTGGGTTCCCGTCCGCATCTGTTCCGTGGGTTGAGCACTGGCAGTCTGTCGTGCTTCCTCGTTGCCTGTCAGTCTGTGACTCTGCTCCACCCTCTGTTGGCACTGTTGCCACCTGTGGCGTCCTTCCTGGTGTTCGTGTCTCCGGCGGCTTCTGGGTTCTCGACTCCGGGGCCACCCACCACATGACCTCTGTTCGTTCAGCGTTCGTCTCGTTGGGTCCCGCTGGTTCTGTCCGTTTTGTTCGTACTGGTTATGGTCAGTTGCTGCCTGTCCAGGCCGTGGGCGTTGTTTGCTTTGTTGGTCCTGGTGGCGTGCTGTTTCTACCCGACGTGCTGTATGTGCCTTCCTTGGAGCTCAGCCTGTTGTCCGTGCCCTCCCTTGACAATCAGGGCATGGACTTCTCAGCCAGTCCGGGTGTTGGCACTGTCTGCATTCGTTCCACTGGTCGCATCGTCCTGCGGGGGGTTAAGTGTGATAAACTCTACCGTGTGCCCCTCATTGCCCCCGCTTCCCATTCTGTTGGCTCCTCTCTTGCACACGTTGCGCCATCTCTCTCCCCCGCCGATATCCAACTCTTGCATCGTCGTCTTGGCCATGTTCACACTGATGCCATCTCTAGCATGCTCCGTCCCCAACCTGTTGTTGGACTGTCACCCTCTACCTTTCCCTCGCCCTGTCCCTCTGACTGTCTCGACTGCGCCCAAGGGAAAATGCATCGTTCTCCCTTTGCTTCCTCTGACTCCCGGTCCTCCCACCCTCTTGCTATTGTGCACGCTGATGTCATGGGTCCTCTCTCCCATGACCTTCTTGGGGGTGTTGGGCGTTATGTTTTGTACCTCACTGATGATTTTTCCCGCTATCGCTGGGTCTTCGCTCTTCGCCAGAAGAGTGACGTCCCTGCTGTCCTTGAGTCCTGGCTCCGCCAGGCTGAACGGTCTTGTCAGCGCTCCCTCCGTGTCTTCCGCAGCGACCGCGGCGGTGAGTTCCTTGGTCCCACCGCCCGGTTCCTTGAGTCTCAAGGGGTGTGTCTGGAGACTTCTGCTCCCTACACACCCCAACAAAACGGAGTCTCTGAGCGTTGGAACCGGACTCTTGCCGACGGCGTCCGTACCCTTCTGTCTGAGTCCGGTCTTCCTCCTCTCTTCGCCTTTTAGGCCATGAGTTACATGACCTGGGTGTGGAATCGGGTCCCACACGGGCCCCTTCCCCGCTCAGTCACACCTTTTGAGCGTTGGTACAGGTCCCGTGCTGACCTGCGCCTCGCTCGCGTCTGGGGTAGCATTGCGTCGGTCTGGCTCCCTGAGGACCTTCGTGACGGCAAACTCTCCCCGCGTGGTCGACTCTGCCCTTTCATGGGCGTGTCTGCCCAGTCCAAAGCCTGGCGCTTCTGGGACTAGGAGCGCCAGCGAGTCATTTGAGTCCCGTGATGCTCTTTTCTTCGAGTCTGTCTTTCTCCGTGACCTCAGTCGTCACTCTACGGCAGCCTCCCTACTACCGCTCTCTCGGTTGCGGAGGAAGTCGGGCCTGCGGCTCCCGTTGCCCCTGCAGTCCCTGGTGCGGTCCCTTCCTCGCAGCCTCCACCCTCGAAGCGGCCTTCGTCGTCTGGCACTGTGACTCCTTCCCCTTCTCCTTCCGTGTCGTCCAGCTCGCTCGGAGCTCCTACGTCTCCTGCCTTGTCCTCCTCCGTTCCGTCTGAGTCCATGTCTCCTGCACACTCCTCAGCGGCTCCGTCCAGTCCGCTTACCCCTGCGGCACCCAGTTGTTCCACCACTGCTCCACCGTTGCCTGGTGACCCTCCTTGTCTTGCTCCCATCGAGCCCTTCGTCCGTGGCGGGCGTCTCCGCACGCTCCCCTCTCGTTCGTCCAGTGTCTCTGCCCCATCCGTCCGTCCTGTCCAGTCCCACCCAGAGCAGCCTGGAAGGCTACCGACTGGCATGGACGCCTTGGGCCTGGCCACAGCAGTGGTCCACCCCAGCTCTGCCCTTGGGCAGACACTGCTCAGGTCTGAGCACGAGCGCGCACTCGAAGCCGCCATCCGCAGCAGTGTTGCTGAGTGTCACGCGACAGTTGCTGCTGCGCCCTCGTCATACCCGACTACTGTTCGTCAGGCACGCACTGCGCCCGACTCCCAGCAATGGGAGGCAGCCATGCGGGATGAGCTTCGAGCTCTTGGTGACCACGCCGTCTACGAGCTGGTCGATCTCCCGCCCGGTCGCAAAGCTATCGATGCACGATGGGTCTTTAGGCGCAAGTACAAGCCCAATGGCGAGCTTAACAAGTATAAGGCACGTCTCACCGCCAAGGGGTTCTCACAAGTCCCTGGTGTTGACTTTGACGAGACGTTTGCCCCCGTCGAATGCTACACCACTGCTCGCGCCCTTCTGAGTCTTGTCGCCCACCATGACTGGGAGCTCGAGCAGATGGATGTCAACAACACCTTCCTGCACGGTCAGTTGGACGAGGAGATTTACATGGTGCAACCTCCAGGGTTCTCTGACGGCACTGATAGGGTATGGAGACTGCGCAAGGCTCTCTATGGCCTGAAGCAGTCACCAAGGTGTTGGAACCAGGAGATCACCTCTACCATGGAAAAGGGTAGATACCGTCGTAGCACAGTGGATCCTTCTCTCTGTGTCGCTCCCAACTCTGCACCGTTTGTGGCAGTCCTCGTCTATGTGGACGACCTGCTCATTGTGTCACCCAGTCAGGAGGCAGTGTCGGCTGTGAAGTCCATGCTGCAGTCCACGTACAAGATGAAATACCTGGACCCAGCGCGAGTTTTTCTCGGCATGGAGCTTGAGCGTGATCGTGCTCACCGTGCTCTGCATGTCCACCAGGCTGCATATGTCAGGAGTCTGGGGGAGCGCTTTGCCTCGCTCCTTGAGTCTGTGCCCTCAGCATCCACGCCGATGACGCCCGCTGGGCATAGGTTGTTGAAAACACTGGATGTGTCCAAGCTGGGGGAGCAGGTGGATAAGACCGACTACCTGCGCGTCATAGGGTCATTGATGTACCTGGCCACTACCACACGAGCAGACGTCGCTTTCGCTGTGAACTTCCTTGCACAATTCTCACAGTGCCCACGGGTGCGGCACATGGAGGCCGCGCTGCGTGTTGTTCGATATGCGCTTTCCACTGCACGAGTTGGCCTCTGTTACCGGGCGCAGCCGTCCGTCGTTGTTGATGGCTACACTAACAGTGATTGGGCGCATGACACGGATGCACGCAGCCGCACCGGCTATGTCTTTCTCGTCGGCGGCACAGCAGTCTCCTGGAAGAGCGGTAAGCAGGGTTGCGTCGCACGCAGCTCGAGTGAGGCGGAATATGTCACCCTTGGTGCAGGCACATGTGAAAGTGTTTGGCTGTGTCGGTTGTTTCAGCAGATGCGTGTACCCATCCCCTGCATCACCTTACGCTGTAACAATCAAAGCACAAAAGCTATTGCTGAGCACGACGGCATGCATCACACTCGCACCAAGCACATCAATGTAGAGCATCATTTTGTACGTGAGCGTGTGGCTGCACGTGATGTCAAGATTGTGTGGGTTGACACGCGACAGCAACGAGCTGACTTTCTCACGAAGGCACTCAGAAGCAATGTCTTCAAGGCAGCAGTGCACGCTGTTGGGTTATTGTGTCCTCGTGTTGCTCCTGGTTGAGTTGTCATGCCAGTGCTCGTGTACAATCTTGTGTTGTGTGACGTCTTGTGACGTTCGCGTTGTGCCTGTGCATGTCGTTCATGTGCGTCGGCTGTGGGTCATGGGGGAGTGTTGGATTCATGTCATTATCACACGGTGACCTCTGGCCTCGTTGCACACTCACATCACTGGTGCAGGTGACTGACCAGAGAGAGATGACTTTGCCGACGGACTCGTCATGACCAGAAGTTGGGAAGATCAACCATGAAGAGGCTCAATCTGAGCTTGCCAGCCACATTTGCATTTCTCACATGCATTCAAGCACAGTTGGCCATGAGAATACTCGGGTTCGCCCACTAGCCAGATATCTGCTTGGCACACCTATACTCTAGTAGAAAATTGTCTTGTGGGTAGGTTGGATCGAATCCCCCAGGTTCGAGGGTGGCGAGCGAGATCGAGCTCGCTGCTCGCTCGCTCGCTCCCCCCTCCCCGTAACAGCTCTGTTGCTTGTTACTTCGTCACTTCTTAACTCTCATTGTACTTCGACGGAACTCTGTGGCTCGTGGTCTCCATACACCATGCACCCGTCTTGGTGCTTGCTCCACAGTGTTCCTGTCTCTTCTTCCCTTACCCACACGTTCCAGAGCTCTGGACGTTGCCCGGGACCTCGTGCAGTTTTTCTACAGCACGCAGGAGTTTGTCGGTGGACTGGCCGTGGGCCCGATTTGCATGTTTTTGCATTGTGTGTCAACTGTTTTATGCCGGATGCATGCATGTGACCAGTCGTAGCGCCCGGCTTGTGATTCTGCACAAAATAGCTTGAAACTATGCAGCATGTTGGGGCAGCAGCGTTGTTGATGCAGCGTGCGGGCTTCCACGCTCGTTGCTTCACTCAGCTGCCCCCTCAGTCCGCTGCTCTAGAGTCTAAGTCTGGAAGCTCTGGGTTTTGTTACTCAGAAACGCGCGCGCCAGAGTTAGCGCCAGAAAGCAGCTGAAAACTGACAATGACTGATTAAGAATGAAGAATGAACAACAATGGGAGACCCCTCCAAGTTCTAGCCCCCCCCCCCAGCTCTGTAGAGCTTGTTACTCAGTCCATCAGCCAANTGATGCAGCGTGCGGGCTTCCACGCTCGTTGCTTCACTCAGCTGCCCCCTCAGTCCGCTGCTCTAGAGTCTAAGTCTGGAAGCTCTGGGTTTTGTTACTCAGAAACGCGCGCGCCAGAGTTAGCGCCAGAAAGCAGCTGAAAACTGACAATGACTGATTAAGAATGAAGAATGAACAACAATGGGAGACCCCTCCAAGTTCTAGCCCCCCCCCCCAGCTCTGTAGAGCTTGTTACTCAGTCCATCAGCCAATCAGAAAATAGCTCAGTTCAGGCTGGCAGGTTTTCTCGGTGAGGCCTGCCAGGCAGCCAACAGCCCAAAACCCGGGCGTCGTCCGTTTTGCCTGAAAACTGGACCATACCAAAATACCGACGTTGCGAACGCAGCCGAGCGGTCAGAATCTACTAGAAAAATAGTAGCGAGGAGTTATGGCTGCCTAAACCCAGATAGTGCCAACGACGGTTTATGCCGCCAAACAGGGTCATGCAGCACGCAACTGGGACCCTATGCAGTGTACGACGACGCAGACACGACAGTACGTCCTGGACGCATGCAGACAGCGACTGCATTGGCAGTGACTGCCGGCAGCGACCGCCGAGGAGGCCTGCCGATGGAGCTGAACATGTCGCCGGAGAGAGGAGGCTCCAGCGAACCGCGAGACGACCTCAGCGTGCGTCGGCTCCACCGGACGACACTCCACCGGCGTCGAGTCTCGCCGTCAGTCA
>SZWC01014193.1:54854-68261 GCA_023375785.1 Penium margaritaceum | reverse complement strand
GCCACATGCCATGTCCAGTAAGTCAGCGCACTAGGTTTTATGGCTTATGGTGTGGAGGTTGCTACTAGGGAGGACTTGAGAGGACGCTTGTTGATGTATGAAGGTTCATAAAATGACAGTATTTGGGACATCTCCTTCGACAGAGAAAAGTTGTGGACTTTGTGGACTCATCTCACAATGAGGAACATGTGCTCACATTGGACCATAAGGGAGGAAAGAAGTTATTTGGTCGTGTTGTTAATTGGTGTGCGCAATTCTCGAGTGAAACATCCAACGTGGAGATGCACATTGTCGATTACCCCTCTCATTTTGAATATTCTTTAACTCTAGGAATATGATTGAATCATTTCGCAGAATATAATTGGAATTTTCGAGTTTTTCTTTCTATCTTGAGTTTTTTTCCCAAGAAAGTGATGAAGTAAGTTTTGATTCCTTAGTTCGTGTGCAAAGAAAATCTTTGCACTTTTCTGTTCAAAATGGAAGATTTGGAACTTTGAAAATGAATCCATGAACTAATTGTGAAATATTCTCCACATTTTTTAACTTCTTGGTGATGTTAACCTTTCCTCCCTAAGAGAAAATGAAAATGGTAGAGACCTGCCAAGATCAGGCCCATAGGTCACAGCCAGTAAGAAAAGAAAATGACCGACCGGCTCGACCCACTTGGCCAACGGAAGGAAGTTGAGGCTGATTACGTGCGTCAGGCCCCTCCCCACGATGTTGGGTGCCTGCGTGTGCCAGGGCTTCCCACGTATCCGGCGCTGCCGTCGTCGGGATATCTCGGCCCGTGACACGCGCCGATCAGGCCTCGATCCAAGGGGTCTACTTTGGTGGCTCATTATCAAAGTAGACTGGTGAGTCGCCTTCAGTGGGCCCGCTTCTGGGGGCCTACTGCGGTTGTTCTGGCATCCTCCGGATCTCAGGCATCGAAGCAAAGTCATCGCATCATGGCCCGATAGACTCGGCTTCTTGCCTGACTGTGCTGAACCATTGCAGGCGGACAGCCACCCCCGTCTCTGGGCCTGACGAAGCACGGCACACAACGACGAGGTGAGCTTCAAACGCGTTCCTCAACGATGTACCTGTCTACGGAAGACGGCCTCGTGAGCACTTTGAGGACCCCTGTGTGGACAGACGTCTGGCTCGGATAAGGATTCTCGACAATGTGCTCCCGACGGTGATGGCGTGGAACATAGCCTGCCTCTGCCATCGCGGTCGCTAGCATGGGTGCTTCGTTGACAGCTAGAGATAGCTTACTGAGCTGTCTACAACGTTACACTGCGCATCGACACCTGAAGTGGGTCCTTGCCTCGATTCATCAAGTGGGACCTTCCATAATGCTCTCAGCCCTGAGTCCAGCCTTGGCCCGTGCCTGCTGGAGGCTGNCTCTGCCATCGCGGTCGCTAGCATGGGTGCTTCGTTGACAGCTAGAGATAACTTACTGAGCTGTCTACAACGTTACACTGCGCATCGACACCTGAAGTGGGTCCTTGCCTCGATTCATCAAGTGGGACCTTCCATAATGCTCTCAGCCCTGAGTCCAGCCTTGGCCCGTGCCTGCTGGAGGCTGGCTGGCTGGCGGCTTCTTTTGAGCTAGCGTTTTGTCAGTCTGCGACCACTTAGCCGTCCACTCTCCACCTCCAGATCCAACGCGGCTGACGCGGACGCAAACCGAAACGCGGGAAGCCAAATGACTGTGGACCCGAGATAAAGTATAGCTACCTGCATGCTGCACGCCGGACGCACTCACACGTCTGCTGGCCTGCGCGAAGGAGAGCGGTGACTTGAGTCCGCCCTCTGTTGCTTGCTCGTGGAAACGTCTAAGGTACATGCACTTGGAGCCTGCTGGGTCTACATCTAGAGTCTATCCACTGAGGCTCAAGTCAGACTGTGACTATGCGTCTGAGAGAGTGCGCTGCCACAACGGCAGGCTGCATGGCGGCCGGAAGATGTCAGTCCCCCGTTTCATGGGAACCAATCTGAGCTTCTTCCCGGCTATCCGAGAGCTTCCCTCCCTGCTAACTCCCTCAGCACTCCTCTCTAACCTCCGAACGGAGCCTGGTAAGCTCGCCTGCAAACAGAACTCACGTCATGGCCGCCATCTGAGATATGGGCTTACCTGGGCTAACCGTGCATCTGCTCGTTTCAGAGTCTAGAATGAAGTTGGCAGCGTAAGCGCTTCCGGTGCTGTGCGGCACAGCGATGGACGCGAGCCCAGCACACTGCTCTCTTACCCGTACCCGCCGACCAGCCCATTCCTCCAAAACCGAAGCTCACCGCACATCGACTGTCCTTGCGCACAGCCGCGCCCAACGCCTCACGGTCTGGTCGCCGCCATCCAGGCTTCTCACGGCTGGAGTTTGTCTGTGCCTCCACGACCGAAAGCGGCATAGCGCTGATTGGAAGTGGAATGCGGGAGCTATGGAGCGCGGTGGTTAAAAAGATAATTATGGCTGACGTGGTTTCATGGTGTAGTTGGTTATCACGTCAGTCTAACACACTGAAGGTCTCCAGTTCGAGCCTGGATGAAGCCACTTTTGTGCTCCTTGCAGCTGATCTTGTTCAGCACTTCGTACCCCAGTTTGGCTCCTCTCATCGTACTCCGCAGGTCAGAAACGCGCCAGGGAAAGGGGAAGGTTGGCGGCGTGACAGGGAGAGGCAATTTCATCGCGTAAGGCAAAATGTTGTCTGAACCCGGTTTCGAACCGGAGGCCTTCAGTGTGTGAGACTGGCGTGATAACCAACTACACCATGCAGACATATTATTTTGATATCAGTACAAATTACCTAGAAAAGTAACCAACAAATAGTCACTCTTCGAAGTTTATCCTGCTCTCCCTCTGGCTGTTACCTATATTCTTGCCCAGCACTCTACCTGTATCTTCGGTAGAAATGGTGAGCCTTGATGTGAAAACTGCTGAATTTCAAATTACAGGTTAGACTAGTGTCTTCTGGGATCAGGAGTAACTTTCAAAAAGAGAAGAAAGTCGCTGTGGCATGTTGAGCCTTAAGTGTAGAGTAAATGCAGAGAGTGGTGCATTTGATGTGAAAAGGAAACGATGTGATGGCACATGTTCCTTCTTGTTGAAAGTCTGGTCCAGGTCCCTGTCTGATAGAGCCATTGTGTTTCCGTCTTGAAATTGACCAATACTGGGGGAAACCTCTGCCTCTTGCCTAACGTATCCTCTTTCTTATCTGTTGTAGCAGCATTTTCTTCCAGTTTCGGAATCTTTGGAAGAATTGGGCCTTCTTGGACTATGCCTCCTCCATTGCACATGAACAAGAAGAATAAACTCTTGGCAAATGCGAGTATGAAAAGAATCCTGTCCTTTGTTGTTTTTGACACCTCCACCTACAGAAAAACCGATGGAAGAAACTTAATGCTACTTCTTGAAGGCCACGAAGGCTACTAGGTGCTTGGGGGACAATGATTGGGATAATTCACTCTCTCAAAAAAATTGTACTCCATACGTTTTCGCCAAGTTGTGCGCAGCGTGTCAGCATGGTAATGGCAGTGACGTTGGTGGTGTTTCCAACGTACAGGGTACCAGTTGGCACTGGAAAGGATAACTAGGCACACAAGGCATAATAATGTAGGAGATCAGACGCAGCTGCAGAAAGATGATTGCATCGGCGGAGGATTAAGCATGTCAACCCAGCACTGAGGGCGTTTGCTCACCTCCTCACACCCTCGCAGGTGGGCTGGTGCACTATCAGCTGTTGGTGCACTGTCAGCTGTTGGTGCACTGTCAGCTGTTGGTGCACTGTCAGCTGTTGGTGCACTGTCAGCTGTTGGTGCACTGTCAGCTGTTGGTGCACTGTCAGCTGTTGGTGCACTGTCAGCTGTTGGTGCACTGTCAGCTGTTGGTGCACTGTCAGCTGTTGGTGCACTGTCAGCTGTTGGTATACTGTCAGCTGTTGGTGCACTGTCAGCTGTTGGTGCACTGTCAGCTGTTGGTGCACTGTCAGCTGTTGGTGCACTGGCAGCTGTTGGTGCACTGTCAGCTGTTGGTGCACTGTCAGCTGGTTAGATACAACAGGAATTGTGAGATCCAATTGCATCAGCAGCAGCTGCTGCTACTGCTGCTGCTGTTGCTGCTGCTGCTGTTGCTGCTGCTTCTGTTGCTGCTGCTGCACTAGCATCAGAAGCAACTTCAGCTTTACATGTAGAGAAACAATAGTTTCAGCTGCAGAATTGGTATGCAAATGCTGTCGCCACAGCAGGTGGAGCTGTGCAGTTGCAGCAATGGCCAATTCTGAGGCTGGCGAAGACGCAGCCACGACTGCTATCACAGAAATTGCAGGAATCGCTCCTATATTTGTGGAAGAACACTGCCACTTTTCTATGGAGCTTCTGCTGCTTCAACGCAGCAGAAGCAACTGTTGCTATGGGAGATCCACCAGCAACAGCCGCAGCCCTTTGGGAAGCATACGATGGTTGAGGTTCTCCCACTCAAGCGTATGCAAGGAACAGTCATGAGCTTGCTGAGGATGGAAGCTATAGCAGCAGATTGTGAAAGAGAGGTGCAGTGTGCTTGTAGTACGGCACCGTAACTCAGCCACACGCGAATGCATTGAACTGCTCAATGGCCGCTCGTTCTGGCGACGCAATCAGATTCAGATTCAGATTCAGATTCAGATTCAGATTCAGAAGCCGAGAAACGTGGATCCATTCAGATTCTTTTTTCTATTTTACATCCACTAATCCTGAACAGGATTCCTCGACAGAGGAAGGCCAATGAGCTCAAGGCAACCATGGCTAGAGAAATCGCTTAGCTCTTCTTGCAACTTTGTGTGATGTCTGTCAGTATCGGTTCTGTGCATGCTTCGTCCACGTGACCTGTTCCAACACCATCTCTGGCATGACCCACAACGCGAGAGGACACTCCATGCTGAGCCTGTCGACAACACGGCAAAACTTTGGATTCACGACATGCTGTCGTTCACATATCAACACGTTGCAATCATCACGTAGATACTGATGATCCATGATAGGCAGCTCGAAGCAGCTAAATGAAGTAACCGTGTTTTTTTCTCTCCACTCCCAACTGGACATGACTGGTGATGAAATCTCAGGTTGGAAAAATGGATGAACTTTGGAATTTTGTTCCCTCTCCATACAAGATGATACCATGTTATGAAATGAAATTCATGACAGCCACAAAAAAATCTCTTGTTCAGATTGGGTGCCATTGAAAGCAAACAAAGCCAGCTAAGCCAGCTTAGTTGATGGTTTTCATATTGAACTTCAATGAACAGTTAGTTCATTGTTCACGCTATGCACCGGCAGGGTGGATTCATCTTCTTTGGTCCTCACCCATGCCCTAACCTTTCCACATGTCCAAACCTGCTTCCTGCCTCCTCCTGATTTTCGTGTCCTACATTTGAAGAAAAAAACATATGTAGATGTGATCCATATTCATGACCATTGGTGGACGATGGGAAACTCTTAAATTTTCTTCATGCATCATTTTTCCTTGACTGTTGTGATGTTTCCATTGTTACATGATGTAATTGATGTATGGATTTCATCCATCTTCCTCTTGTAGCCATCAAAGGTACTTGGAAAGAACGGTGGGTTTTGTGGTAGGATTTCAAGTCTTTGTAACATCGGGGGGGGGGGGGGGGGGGGGGGGAACATTCTCTCCATGCTTCCAGGAATATAACTTGAGGCATAGCTGGCATGTATGGGTGGCCGAGGAATGAGAACCTTGGTCTTATATCCAATCCTGTCATAGCCAATAGAAGATAGGTCATAGTGTCGTTGGCCGATGGCAAGGGAAAACAGCGGCATCTCTCCCCTTACCCGCATTTTTTCTGTGTTGAGGATTCTTTTACTGGCGCACCATCGCATCCTCAAGTATGAACCCATTCCCAGGGGAGATAAAGAAGGACTAAAAATGGCAGGAATTTAATCTATGGCACAGGTAAAGGGAAGGCACAATGCTGGTACGGGAGGTGGAGGAGGGTAGGGTGGATCAAGATCATGGCTGAACACCACTCATTGCTTCATACTTGGCAATCACTCAATGTATGAAAACAACTTCCGAGTGACAATGTTTGTTGGCGTCATTTGAAAACTCCTTGTTTGAAATGGGACATGTCTGCACAATTCTTGTACATTCCATGATTTCTACATGCCAAACTGGGCATATTGAATGAAAAACAGAGCTTTTTCCAGCCCCAATGAGGAGCATGTAATCTAGGTTGCCTGGAAAGAATCTGGATACTATCTTTTACAGAAGCAACATGAATTAAAGAATCACATCCCCTTTAACAAAAGGAAACAATGCCATTTTTTGTCTAGTGCATTGAAGTGGGTTTCAAAACAAGGGACTATGAATTCTAAAGGCAGTATGAATTAGAAATTCACATCCTATTCACATTACACAAAGATATAATGTCATTTATGCATAGTATTGAAGTGGATTTAAAAACCATAAAACTCAGAAAATAATTTGTAAGAAATCCAAAATGATGTAGAAATGGTGTAAAAGATCTACGTCATACTGGCATCATGCAAAGGAAAACGTGTATTAGGGACGAGGTGTTGATTTCTTAAGAAATTACTTCTGGTGGCCCTGGGTCTCACAAGTGAGAAATTTTCTGTGGTTGGCATCCTTATTCTTGCTCCCGAATGAATAGGGAATTTTGGCCAACTGCTGCACCACTCTATATTTTATTCCAGCCATTCCACCATCTTCTGATGAAAACACTGGAAATGTCACAAAGACCTCCAATATCTTGATGAATTTTAGTTGATTTCTCACAAACAATGGATCTTTCTAAAACCGTGTGTCCCACTTTGTCCGTAAATGTCTAAGTTCCCTGAATTCTTAGTGAGGTTTCTTGATTTTACCCATGAGTGCAAGCAAGTATTAATTCCACACTGGAATATGCAATTTAAGAACACAACCCCCCAGTAATCTATTTTTTTTGTTTCTAGTCATTGCATTAGTAAAATGAATGTAATATCATCTGCAGATCAAGTACTATATCACTTTTATGAACTTTTTCACATGTCCCGTTCTTTTGACATGTGCTGCACCAAAATCCTATGTATATGAACCACCTTTGCTTCCCACCACTTATCAGTTGGTATCAGGACACAACGGTGCTGAGGGAAATTGGGCACTATCACTCTACGTGAAGACTTACACAATTCCTAAAACACCTCTTCACTGTCCAGGAATATGTACACTCTATGGCACTAGAAATGCTTTGAAGCAAGTACAACCGGTGAAAGCAACAACTTTTGGAAACACCTTCTACCATGGAGATACGATACTTCATCATGCATGGAGGTCTTGAGGCATTAGCGGGAACGGGCGTTGGAAGGTTCAAGATACTCTCGGAGACCAATCACGACCAAAGAAATGTAGAAACCTGTTGTCGCAGAGCTCCACGCACCGGAAATAATGGCTATTCATCTGGTTTTTCACGTCAGCAACCTCAAACTGTACCAGGACCCTATCAAGCACTTCCACGACAGAAACGTGCCGCCACCGCCACCTCTCAAAGTATACAAGGACACGGAGTAAGGCATCAGATATGTTCACTGGCAGAACCGATGAGGAAACATGATGGAATATCTTGACAAGGGGAATGGCTATGACACATTACACAACATCTGGAATTCATCCAATATTCTATGAGACATAAATCAATAGAAAAACGGCTATTTTAGCCGGCATTGACCTATGTCTCATGATGAGCCGGGAATTTGCATGAAAAGGTGGGAGAGAATGATGTTTCTGACCTCAACGAGTTCTTGTACTCCGCGCATGGGCTCTTCGTGTCCTTCAATTCATGGCCCATCGTGTATCGAGCTCTATTTTTTATGCTGTTTGGCTAAGAGAATCTTGGCCAACAACCCCGATCCAGTGTTCTCTTCTCAAAGGTTCTAACAGTTTTAACCAATTTCCAGGAGTGTTAAAAGATTCATCGCACAACACATTGAACTTTTGATACCTTTCAACAGACTTATCAATAGTGTTAGACTTTGTTAGATACATACCTCAATATTCATGAAATCCCTCGACTTCTCCATAGAGTTTCTTGAATCAGCCTCTCACAAGGCGATGTCACTCGTGCTACTTGATTCAAAAGCCCAAGAATCCAATCATGTCTCATTCTTGTTCCTGCAAATATACATATGCGCTTGAAAGTTAAGAGAAATTTCATCAAGCTACACCTATATATTATTAAAACAACACAATTGTCCCGATTCCTCGAGAATTCTGCTGCTCTGCAACTTTAACCTGGAAACCACCCACGTTCCACTCAGTGTAACACTTCGTATCAAATTGCAGCAGTATTAGAGGGATGACCAACGAATTTACTGTCAGGCGACAACCTTGCATAATTTTATGCACATCTCAACTGCCACTGACATCGTACACCTTGCAGTGATGGTAAGAAGACCGAGGACAATAAGTGACAAGCACCAATAAATCAGCCAAATCTTTTCCAATGCAGGATCAGCAGTGAGAAGTTCATAAAACTGTCCAGGTAGTTTCATCACTAAGCTTTTCGACAATTGGCATAGCTCCAACAACTCCAAAGGCAAATCCGGTGACCAAATCCCCGGGCTAGGCGAATCCCTTGCCCCTGTTATTGCCTGTTGGAAGGGCACCTGGCATGATGGGAGGAGGCATCGGTCAACAGGCTTGCATTAATGATGACATGTACAAGACGTTGTAAGGACTCTAGTGCCTTTACGACCATTCGATTCATGAAATCACTATGTCAATAGAGGATTTTCAGAATGTACGTGTGTCAGAAGCAGTGCTCACTGAGAGAAAAAACCAACTCTCGAGTGAACCCACAATCTCAATGGGACCTTTCGAGTTATTTTATCCTACAAATTCAAGAGGACCTACTGTTTTAGTGTGGCTAACAAGTTTGGAGGTGTATTTCACCACTTATTGAGTCAACAAAAATTGAAAGAAATTGAGTTGGTACTCCAACCTAAACAACATCTCGTGGTAGAAAGAGACGACTGGAGTCCACGTAACTGCTTACGTTACTGCTACCTGGGTGTGGCACCGTGAAGCACTAAAAAGCCACCTGAGAGTGAAACATCCTTATATTCTACTCCAAATTCCTTTTGAAATATCCAAATCCACATTACATAAATGTTATTGAAATTTGACAAGTTGTTAAAGCTGATACAAGTTGCATATCTGGAATCCATTTTGTTACAAGGAAATTACGAGCTATCAAAGTTGGGGTGTGCGGGGCGGCTCAAAGAAAGGATGCACTGTACGGGAACAAGTTCTATCAAGGAAAAAGATCCATTGGATGAATGCGGAGTCATCCAGTGGATACCGTGATGATTTATGATTTCACGCTCCAAAATAATTTACCACTTGTAGTCTTGATTCGTTTTCGGGAAAATTCAATTCGTTGTATTCGATTTGGACGAAATTACTTCATGTCGTAGTCCAGAATTTGTGTTTTTTACGCTGGCAGGCGGTCTTTCTCAACTCTCTCCGTCGCATTTCCGGGTGTCGGCGCACGTCCGACACTGGAGATCACGCGATCGCGTGATAGACAGGGGTTTCGCTTGCTCCTCGAGGACCGAACGAAACCAGAGGAATTAATAAAATGTATTCGTTTTAAGGAAGAAAATATGCATCTCAGAGCCGAATAAAAGAATTCGTCATCCCCGAATAATTATTTACTATCTAAATCAAGAATCAGTGGGATATTTTCTCCACATCAAGTAGAAGAGGTTAATGGTGGAGAACGTAACCAAATTCTTGGCTCCGAGGCCATGGCTGAGTTGTACACTTTGTTACTCGGGGTCAAAATGCCAACTGCTAGTCCACGGACATGTTTCAAACCCCGTCAACGCCCATCATTGAACTTGGTCTTAAATATATATTAAAACAAATCCCAAAAGTGTAGGGGACATCGCCAAAATGTGTAGAGAAACCTGCGACTCTAGAAATGTATTATGAAGGGTCCTTGATGTGCGAAGGCATCCCAATGGACGGGTACCACACACACCGCTAACTGAGTGGTTGGATTGGTGTGTCGCACCTTGGTGGACATGGCGGGAGCTATGAGAGCATTTTTGGGGCATATCCGCTCAATAATATGTGCAAGGAGGAAGATATTTGCAGCTGTGATGTCGATTTCAAAGAGCAGCAGTGTTACATCATGATTAACAATGTGAATATGGTTTATCTTCTAAGACGGGAAGATATTTCTAGCTCCTTGATTACAACAAGGAGCCAGAGGACACCAAAGTTGAGGTCACGGCGTTGGAGTACGGCGGTGTAGCAGAGGCAGAAACTAATGCATGGAACCCTGACAAAGATGAAGCTGAGTTGAATATTGGCTGAAAGGAGCCGGAAAATGAGGCACAAATCATGCCAAGGCATGCAATCTGGACAGATTATGCATCGGGTGTCAGAATGAAGTCCTTCGGATGCACCGCCCATCCGGGTGATGTTTCACCAGATAAAGAGAGACACTCGAGAAGCTTTCCAGGTCATTTTTTTTCCAGAGCATACAGAGTCAGAAGGATTGCAGTAGAGAAAATAGGCTCCACCAAAATAATGCCACCAGAAGACAGTGGAGAGCGGAGAAGCTCTTTGATGTAAGCACCAACTGATTGACATGATATGATGCATGTTGGCTTTACCAACAAAGTCGACTACCATGCAAGAGGCGTGTGTGTGGCCTGAAGGATAGCAAGAGGACACTGCCATTACATTGGAGTTGATTTCCATCATGGGAAACACCACATGGGAGCTGGTTTTCAGGAAGAAGGATACCAAGGTCATCGGCATGAAGTGGTTCTTCAATACCAAGTTTACGAAAAAGTGTGTAAATGATAAATACAAAGCATGGTTTGCGGCAAAGGGAGAGAAGCAGCAAAGAGATAATAACTACAATGAGAAACTTGCTCCCATTGCCAAGTTCACTAGCATCTGGGCGATCCTCGTCCAGATGGAAACCGCAAAGGACACGGAGTTCCACGAAATGGATGTGAAGACGCCCTTCCTCAATGGCTCCTTGTACGAGCCGAAAACGTTATACCAGTACCAAGGGATGGACAAATTCACGACATAATTCAGCTATCAGTTAGATCATGGCATGTATGTGTGGCACAACAAGTGGATCCATCAAACTATTGCAATCTGCATGGACGACTTGATCCTTTTTTTTTTTTCTTTCCGATCCGCCGAGCCTAGTGTAGCTAAAGGAACAGCTGAGTAGTATATTTTGGATATCGGATAAGGGAGGGCTGGAGTACTACCTCTGGGCGAGTACTACGCAGAACTGGAGGGCACGTACCCTTGATCTGGAGCAGGCCAAATCTGTGGCCGAGATGCTGTAGTTGTACAATATGGAGGAATTCAAACCAGATGGTAATCCTGTCTCCATGACTTCTAATTTGAGCATGAAGATGGTGCCACAAACAATAGAGGAATCGGAAGATGGAAAAATAGGGGGAATGAGTGCCAAACTAATTGGCTATGGACAGCCTCATGCACGTCATGCTGGAGACTCGATTGGACTTGGCCTATGCAGTGGGCCAAGTGAGCAGGTATGTGGTCTATCTGGGACCACTACACTATAATTTTGTCAAGCGCATTGTTTGAAACCTGAAGTGACATAACATGCATGCCTTGGGTTCAACAGCAAGGGACGGTCAAACCCTTTATGGCTGGCCCGCTACATGGATGAAGACTAAGTTGTTGATGTGGAAAAGAAAAATTCCACATCCTAATACATGTTCTTCCTCCCTTGTACTGCTATCTCATGGTGCAGCAAGAATCACGACTACATCACCACCTCCATAGTGGATTTGGAGTACATCACGTTGATCAAGCAGTCAAGGAAGCGGTGTGACCCCACAGGCTATTGGGGGAGTGAGTTATGTCACAAAAAAAGCCAGCAGTTATGGATGAGGACAACACGAGTGATATCTCACTGACCAACAAACCAACGCAACACGTAAAGATAAAGCATCTTGACGTGTGTTACCATTGTGAGTAAAACATACTAGAGAAGTAACAGGTGGTGTTGCACCATTATTGCACACACAACATGCTTACGAATTTCTTGACCAAAGCACAAATGGGTACGTTGTGACTGCGGCCGGACTTACGACAACCAACTTTGAAGGGCTAGGGGGCACAGCGGAAGATGAGTTACATCAAGCAGGAGTAGCGGGCATAGCAGATGCATGGGGGAGAATGATTTAAATTGCCCCTCTCCGTGCCCGGGTGCGGCACCAAGAAGCACCAGCAACACACATTTTACTCTAACAGCCTATAGCTATCTCCGAACTTGGATTGGATGGATGGTCCTGAACATTCACGAGTTGTTGAATCTTGTGCAACCTGAATTATTGAAATGAGTAGAATAACAAGGAAGTTACGGGTTCTCAAAGCCAGAGTGTGCGAGTAGCTCGAGGGCTTGTCTGTAGATTGACATGCGGTAGAAAGATCCATCGATCGTGAATAACAAGGTATATCCGAGAAAATGATTTAAAAACTGATAACAGAATCATCCAGTCCACGCTTTCTCCGGATCCATTAGAACAGGCTATTCTTTGGACTGAGCCAAATTCCTAGTGGGATATTTGCGTCTCTAGAAAGGCGATTTCCAGACAGTTCCTTGATGTGCAAAGCTTCCTCGATGGGCGGACATCGCGCACACAACTAACTGAGCAGCTGGACTGGTATGCCGGGCCTCAGTGGACGTATTAGGAGCTATAGTTTGCTTAATCGCATGTGGTTTGTTGCATTGGAAAGCTTGAGAGGAGCACTACAACCGAAAAAATCATGTCCATGTCTAGAAAATGCAGAATTTCACTATTCTCGCCACAAAAGTGTCTGTTTCACAACCCTGTCTGAACTCTAGTCACATAGTGTGAGATGACCAGAAAGCTCATGCTTAGTCTCAGATCTCAGAAAAAATGTAGTAGTGAATCCAACGTACTATGTTGGAACTGACTCCACACGATTCTTCATAGATCTCACGTTATCAAATACATGCCTTTTACATCTCAAGCACATCAATTCTACGTGGCACGACTCTCTAAATCCACTAAAGAATAACAACTTCATGGTTGCCATACTTGGGTTCTTTGAGGACCTGAACAAGATGTTTAGTGTAGGATACAAGCCTTACCACTTGTGTAAGTAATCAAGCAACACAGAACACACACGTGTTTCTGAAAAATCATCACCTTTCGAGACATCACTCTTGAAAAACTATGTTTCCACTACAACAATAGCCTTAAGCATGAAAATCGGTGAGCCATCGTAAAACTCAGCATCCAAAAGGACCTTTCGTAAACGATCACACCAGTAGACCACATTGATAGTGCCGAAAACGCTGTCAAATACAGGAATCCAACGGCATGCAGCACCAAATCACAAT
>SZWC01014193.1:17486-43248 GCA_023375785.1 Penium margaritaceum | reverse complement strand
TCCACATTGAGTACCGTCAGCTTCCTTTGCGGCACGCCGATCTCCTTCAGCAGCGGCCGTAGCCACACCGCCTCCTTTGCGACTTCCGCGAGTGCGATGTACTCAGCCTCGGTACTGGACAGTGCCACACAGTCTTGCTTCCTGCTTGCCCATGAAACTGCTGCAACAGCAAGCAAAAACACGTATCCTGATGTTGACTTTCTGTCATCCACATCACCAGCCCGGTCGGCATCGGAGTGGCCGACCAACTCGAGGGAGTCGTCACGTGCTCCCCCTCCAAATACGAGCCGCGACTGTTTTGTCGCCTTGAGGTAGCGGAGGATCCGCTTCACCGCTTGCCAATGCAGCGGCCCCGGGTCAGCAATGTACCAGCTCACTTGGCCCTCCGCGAAGGCCAGGTCAGGCTGCGTCGCCACCATGGCGTACATGATGCTCCCTACTGCGGACTGGTATGGCACACTTGCCATCTCCTCCTTCTCCTCATCCGTGCTCAGGCCCATGCTCGAGCTCAGCTCACATGTGGTGGTCATGGGTGTGCCGATGGGGTTGCACTCCTCCATGTTGTAGCGGGGGAGCACCTCTTGCACGTACTTTGCTTGCCCCATATCGAGCGTGCGTGCCTTGCAGTCCCTCTTGATGGCGACGCCGAGGTAGTACTCGAGCTCGCCCATGTCGGTCATTTTGAACCGACCGCCCAGCTCCCGCTTCAGATTCACCAATTCCTCCATGTCCGATGACACGAGTATGAGATCATCCACGTAAAGTACCACAATCTGGTGCAACCCCGGCTGCTTCCGCACGTACACGCTGTGATCCACCTCGCAGCGCTTGAAGCCAAGCTCAGCCATGAAGCCGTCCATTTTCAGGTACCACATGAGTGGCGCTTGCTTTAACCCGTAGAGCGCCTTGCGAAGCCGGCACACCTTCCCCGACGGCGCGTCCACCCCCTCCAGCACCTCCATGTAGACCTCCTTGTTCAGGTCGCCGTTGAGGAACGCAGTTTTCACGTCCATTTGGTGGACTTCGTAGTCGCGCGCCGCCGCCACCAAGAGGATGGAGCGAATGGAGGCAAACTTCGCCACCGGCGCGAAGGTTTCATCATAGTGTTCACCCTTTCGCTGGATGTACCCCTTCGCGACCAGTCGTGCCTTGTACCGCTCCACCTTCCCCTCCTAGGTGAGCTTCTTCTTGAAGATCCACTTGGAGCCAATGATTTTCGCGCCCTCCGGCCTATCAATCAGCTGCTATGTGTCGTTCTCTTCATGGGAGGCGAACTCAGATTTTATAGCTCCCTCCCACTCAGCCCCATCCTTCCACTGCAACGCCTCCTTGACGGTCTCGGGCTCCTCTTGTGCAAAGAATGCTCGAGCGAGCCCAGTCCAAATGCCCTCCGCGGCATTGTACCTCTTTGCCGTCCTCCTTGGACGTCCGCTTCTCCGGGGCTGCTGTTGTTGAGGCTGATGCTACTGCTACTGCTGCCGTTGCTGCTGCTGCTGCTGCTGCCCCCTTGCGGTGCCACTTGTACGGCTGGCCTGCTCCCCCTCTTTCGGGGACCGTGGGGATGCGGGCTCACTCCCCACCTCTTCGTTCAGCTCCACTGCTGCCGGCGCTTCGGACTCATCCTCCGACTCGGCTGAATGCAAATCAGCCGCTCCCACATCGCCCGGATGGTCCTCGCCGGCTGGAGCCGATGGGACGTCACCCTCTTTTGCGTCCTCCGGCGTCTCCCCCTCGAGGAGTGGCAGCCACTCCCCCCGCTTGGAGAGACCCGTGTCCTTGTCCGTCCAACGGCTGTCCTCGTCGAACGTGACATCGTGACTCTTCACGATCTGCTACCTCCGCGGGTCGAAGAGCCCGTACGCCTTCCTCTCCGCTTTCGTACCGACGAAGATGCACCGGCCAGTCCACGGGTCCAGCTTGCCCCGCCCCTCCCGTGCCTACACAACAGCATGTGCAACACAACCAAACATGCAGATGTGTGCCACAGTTGGCTTCCTCCCGCTCCACACTTCTTGTGGCGTCTTCCACACCTTGGACTCCGCGTCTTTTAGCGGCTTTGTCGACATCAGGTTCATGATGTACGCCGCTGTCCGTGCTGCCTCGCCCCAATACCGCTGCGCGAGGCCGGCATCGCTCAACATGGACCGGACCATGTTGAGGATGGTGCGGTTTGTCCTCTCGGCAATGCCGTTCTGCTGCAGAGAGTATGGCGTGGTTTTCTGCCACGCGATCCCCTTGTTCTTCATCCATGCCGAGCAGCCCTCGTACTTGCCGCCGTTGTCGCTCCGGAATGCCTTCACCTTCAACTCCGTTTGCCGCTCCACAGCCGCCACGAACTCCTGCATACACGACAAGACATCGCTCTTCCTCTTCATGATGTAGAGGTAAAGTTTGCGGCTGTGGTTGTCGATGAAGGTGAAAAAGTAGTGCGCGCCTCTAGTGGAGCTCTCGAATGGTTCACACACGTTAGTGTGGACCATCTCCAACTTCGCCGATGCTCGCGTCCCTTTTCCATCAAACGGCTGCCGCGTCGCCTTGCCGACCACGCACGGCTCGCACGCGGCATCCTCGGCTACATCGAGGCTCTTGACCTCAAGACCCCGCACCACTTCCTTCTTTGCCATGTCCCTCACAGTTGAGGGAGCGATGTGGCATAGGCGACGGTGCCATAGGTCCAGGTCTCCATCGTCCTTCTTCGTGAGGTGGGCAACGTCGGACCCCGCCCGGCTGCCGAGGATCTTTGCACATAGTAGGTACAAGTCGTCCTCTCGCTTTCCACGTAGAATCACCTCGCCATCCCCCTCCATCCGAATTATGGCCTCCTTCTTGTTGAAGAGCACCTCGAGTCCCTTGTCAGTAAGGCGGCTCACTGACAACAGATTTGCCCCAAAGTTGGGCATGTGGAGCACGTCGTGAATTGTGCTCGTGACAGCCTCCCCGTCCACATCCACCTTGATGCGAACGTTGCCTTCTCTGGCAGCCAACTCTCTTTTGCCATTGGCCACCGTCATGCGCCGTTCCGAGGCGCCATAGGTGACAAATGCCGCCCGCTTGTATTGTGTGTAGCGGCCCGATCCGGAGTCAATCACGGAGACTCCCAAATCTGTCAAGTCGGTGGACTCCTTCGCCATCATTGAGCGGTCATCCTTCTTTCCAGCTTTCCCCGGCTGGTCCGACTTTCTGTTGGGGCAGTTGCGTGTGTAGTGGCCTTCTTTGCCACACACGTAGCACTCCCCCTTCCTTTTCACCTTTCTTGGTGCCCTGCTTGGCACCCTTCCCCTTATTGCCTCCCCCTCCACCTTGAGGGCGGACGGCATAGGCGGAACTTGATGTTGTCCCACTCTGTCTCCCACCACGCCGCATCCATTCATTGCGGACGTACTCAGCCACCTTTGGGTACTTCAGCTCATCGGCGGACCAACCGCCTACGATGGTGATCATGGGACTCCAACTGTCCGGCAAGGCCAGGAGGAGGATCATGGCTTGCAGCTGAGGGTCGACCTTCCACCCGGTGGCTATGCACTCGGCAATAAGGGACTCGATCTGTTGCAGGATCTCCATGATGTCGTCGTCTTTATTAGCTCGGAGGTTCACGAGCCTCTTGAAGACGAAGAGCTGGTTAGCGAGGTTGGTGGACTGGTAGATGGTGTAGAGTTTCTTCCAGGCCTCCGCGGCCTCCGTGCATCCTTGAATGAGGGAGCGCTGTGTCAGAGCAAGCGCATACACCAACAAAGCAAGCGCCTTCTTGTTGCGTTTCTTGTACGCTTCTACTTCCTCCCGCATCGCACTGTCCGGAGGGACCATTTCTTTACCGTTGACCAGCTCAAGCAGGCCCTTGCCATCGAGGAAGACCTCAAACTCCCACCTCCACAAGTGGAAGCTAAGTCCGTCGAACTTCCAGACGCCGATGCTCTCTTGCTCGGTCGGTGCCATGGCGCGCGGCAGTTGCGTGACATTGTGAGTTATGGTTAATCACCTCAATTTCACGCACTTGTCGATCAATGTATCAATGAGTGTATTCTTGTATGTAGACATTTTTCATAAAAGGTCTACATGAACGCACGTAAGCAAAGTCCAGATGAACATTACTTGTCTAGAATAAAAACTATAATGGGCTCTTTTTTATGTATAGTAGTTTCTGTGAGCCATCCACGTTCACTAGTTTGTTCACTTCCTAATACACTTGTTGATACATTGTTTCACGGGTAAGTCAATTGGTCATATATGGACGTTGTAGAGCTAGGGTCCTTCTAGGCACGTGGACCCATAACCCTTTGTTGGCTCAAGTGGGTGTGGAGGCACCCTCAAAGATGCCTAGCTCTCACTGGTTCACGCTACGAAGGTTTGGGGCAGCCAAAGGACACCAATGGTGAAGAGTGTGGAGCACAAGGATCACGGATGTGAGTGGATAGAACACATCGCATTCAGTAGAACTGAATGGAAACACGTTTTTGTTAGTTAGCACAGTGAGATTACATCGGATCCTTATAGCCTGTGATCTAAGCTTTCCAACGCATCCAAGCACGCTCAAATCGGAGTACTAGAGCCCCTGCTACGACCGTCGAAGTAACCCTTGGTGGAGTCGCCCACCTTGCCTTGCACGCTAGGCAACGGGAGGCGCTTCGACGGTGACTCGTCGGAGCGCCTTCCTTCGCCCAGAAGTCAAGGAGAAGTTCACCCTGGTCAAGGAGAACTCTCTGGTTGCTTTCTTTATGGCCCTGGTGTATTTGGAGCCCGCTGGAGTTGAACTCTGATCACTGGCGGTGGATTATCCTGCCACCCATGGCGGGTACCAGATTCCACCCGCCCAATACCCGAACTTTGGACCAGGCTAACTTTCTGAATACTCACTCAAATCGAGCGATTCAAGGCTCGATCTTGCATGGAAAAATCCAAGGAATCCAAATCTAAAGTCAGATCAGATTTTAGACCACTCTCCAGTGGTCTAACCATGGAACAGAGTCAACGGCACTCATGGCAAGGAGCACACCATGTCAACATATAGGAGTCAAGAAATGGCAGCAAGCAGGAGGAGACGGCAAAGTTCCCGAACAATCAGAAAAATATTTCCATTGGTCATCGATGTGAATGTCTCACAATGTTGCAGTTGAAGATTTCCAAGATGACACGGTTTGATGAGGAGTGCGAGGAAACCAACCGATGATACTATCACGAGTGCAACCTAGGGGTTGCAAAAACCGTAAGATGGTACTTACACTACTGCATGAAGCAGCTTTTCATAGTCTTGGTAGTAATGAAATTATTGAGAAGTTATGTTTGCATACCAAATCAGGAGTTTTTCAAGGAAAAAAACATTGACAAAAGAATGCAGATTCAATGTTGTCATAAGCCACTCTGACACCAGATTTGGGACATACAAGATGTAACAGCCAGGAGGACCAATGAGAGACCACAAAATCATCCTTGGATGAGATTTCTTCTAACAACACGACCTTCGTGTCATAAAACAACACCTACCTTTAATCTAGCTGCCCATGATGTTGCGATGGTTACGGGAAGCAACATGGTAAGTGGCACGGGATGTTGTAACATTCATAATCCAATGCCTGATAGTAATTAAAATGGATTTGGCTAAGTGGTATATAAAAATTGGGAGTCAAGCATGGTTAGTCTACATGGAGACAGGGGGAGAAAGTGAGATCATGACAGCATAAATGACAAAATCAACAGCCTCATCGGCCTTGGCACCTGAGATGTTCACAAACATTACGAAGGATTTGTCTCCTATCATTGAGGAGTTTGAAAGGGATTCTTATTGATGTACTTTCCTAAGCATTGCATTTGCAATACAACATTGATTACAGCATAATCCTGAAGGCGAGCAACAATCCGATGATCAAGGGGACCTATTGGAGGAGCGACCACAAACTAAACAATCTTCAAAGACAACTAGACAAGATTCTCCATTTTGGGTTCATCAGGCCATCCACATAATTCAACGCGACATCTCTATTTATTGCCAAAAATAAAGATAGAAAAATATGAATTTGCGTGGATTAGAGGAATTGAAAACATCACCATTCAGAACAAATATCCTGATCTACAAGCAGATAAATGGTCAGAAAAACTCTTAGGAATGAGAATTATCAGCAAGGTTGACCTACTAAGTGGCTATTATGAGGTCTGTGTATCTGATAAGGATATTGTGATGATTATATTCTACATCCACACTTCAATTTCGCGGTTACAGGTACTTCTATCTCATGGTTATGCCATTCAAAATCACAAATGCCATGGTGAAGTTTATGGCAGTCATTGAAAATAGTTTTGGCCATTCCTTAATGACTTTCTTGTCATATATTTTGACAGTATCACGGTGTACAGTCGCATGCTAGAGGAGAACGGTGGATATCTCTATTTTTCTTTTAGATTAAAAGAAAAAAAAATCTTGTTAAGACCGCATCATTGACGGCGGACGAATCACGATGGACCTGAAGAATATGGAAGCAGTTACTGATTAGCCAACACTTATCAACATTTGGAACATCCAAGTACTTTTGGGCTTCAACAGTTACTATCATCCATTTTTAAAAGACTACACTAGAGTACAGACGCCTCTCTTTGATCTCACTCATAAAATCTCTGAGTGGGGTTGGGGAGATAGCGAACAAGAAGTACTCAACTCTTTGAGAAATGCTCTGACATTGACATCAACCTTATTTCCAGCATGTCCAATGGTGGTCTACATCATGACCACGGATGCATTCGATCGAGCAGTGGGAGTGATTCTGCTCCAAGACAGCATCGAAGGAGAAAAACTGGCTACGTACAAGTAGAGAAAGCTGTGCGGACCGACGCTGAACTATGTGGTGCACAAAAATTGACAATGATGGTTGTCCACGCATCCAAACATGGCATTGCTATTTGGAATGCTGACGATATGTCATCCGCATCAAACATCATGCACTAAAATATTTCATTATACAAATTGATCTACGGCAAAGAAAAACTTGATGGATGGAGTTTCTTGAGTCTCGGTTCAACTACGACATCGAGTACCAACTTGAGATTACAAATAAGAAAGATACTCTATGTGAGTATCCGAATCTGATAGCCAAGGCCTACATGCTACTTGTCAAACAAGATCCATATCTCGTGAGGCTATTCGTGAAGGTTTTGCAAGGATTTTTGCAAGCACAAAAGCACAAAACAAATTCTGGTTTGACGACCATACTGGAGACAGTAAGTCACTCGCCAATTCACTGTAGCCCCTTGTAATGAGCTCCATCACATGCTATTGGGGGAATGCCACATTGGGGTTCCATGTGGAAACATTGGTGAGAACAATACGCTAAGGAATTCAACCAACTAATAATGGCGGAATAAGATGAAAGCCTGTGTTACAAATTTCAGCAAGATGGGCAATTTCTTTGAACACCACTAGACAAGATGAACCAAATCCCCAGTTCTGCTTCAAAGACTACTCATACCCAAAGAATTATGATCAGAGGGCTTGATGACGGGTGCATCCCCTCCTCCATCACAAGAAACGTAGATGGGAGGTTCACCAGCTGACTGTGGTGGGAACTGATGAGTCATTATAGTGTTTGGATACAGCATAGAACGACCTTCCATCCCTAGAATTAGCGTGTCAATCAGACGCTTAAACAACTACTCTGAATGTTGTATGCTCCAAATGGCACTGATTGGGCTATCAAGCAACCATCCACCAACCTTCCACATAACTCCGCAACCTACACAACATTGGGTGGAAATCTGTTTGAAGTGGTTTCTGATAAACGGCTCGCAATTGTAACATGTTTGCATAGATAAAACAACATACAAGGATTCTGGATTTCCAAAGCATTAACGAAGAGACTCGCTAAATGCTTGCAATGACCCAAATAGCGATGAAGCAATCGGCTGACAAGCACAAGAAGTAAACCAGTATCACGTCGACGACCACGGACTTCCCCTGTAGAGAACTTGCACCTCCACCTCCTATTCAATTGGACGGGGATATGGTGTACTTGACTGAAGAAATCCTCAAACATGGACACTGTGGAAAAACAAGCACTACCCGAACTGCATCCTATGCGCCTGTCGTGATCCGTGAGTAGAGAATAAGAGAAGGAATTTCGCACCATATATTGTCCCCACTCCAACCCCTCAGCCCACCATCACAGGCACTCTCAGCGGTGGCTGCTGCTCTCCTCCCCTCCACCACCATCTCTTGACTTTTGCTAAATTCCTCTACCATTGGCGCCCTGTTGATCGCCTCTCCCTCCTCTCTGAGTACCCTATGGAGCTTCATCCCTTGGACTCGTTCCTTCTCTCAACTCTCGGGTGCCTCCGTGGGCTCCACCACCGGTCACTCAGGTGTCTCACCACCCGTCTCTCTCTCTCTCTCTCTCTCTCTCTCTCTCCNTGGCATGGCTAGGACACCGCGTACAACAGCTTGGAGCCCTACGAAAACCCCCCGGACGTCAATAATCTAATCAACGGATGTTATTGCAGTCACCGACCTACATCTGTTTACGCGCCCGGACGTCGTGACTAAAAGGGGAGAAATGATGTCACTGACATAGAATAGTCCCTAAAATCTACGGGTGGACATTGATTTCCTTACATTTGTGGCCCACCATGTGTTGATCTCAGGATTTTCATGTCGATTGGCCGAGGGCATTTTGGCCACCTGTCCCAACCCCCGGTGTTTCGATCCAACAGGTTCTGAAAACTTCATCCACTTTTTAGGATGGTCGACAGAAGTATCGCGAACTGTATCAATTTTCTTGATAATGTTCGGTCAACTTCTCGATGGATTTAGAATTGTATTAGATTGCACCTCGATATTCTCGGAGCCCCCCGACTTCTTGGCGGAGCTTCTCAAAGCAACCACTCACAACACACCCTCACACACGTCGCTTGGCTTGATGGTCGAGGACCCAATAAATGCCTCATTGTGATTCTTCTCATTGTATGTATGTGCTGATGTGTTTGTGTCTTGTCATCCAAGTACACTTACCACTCAATACAAATTATCCCTTTGTCCCAATTCCTTGAACCGTCTACTGCTCCGCACCTCATCTTTATGAACCACCCACATTTTTCTCAGCGTAACAATATGGTCACTCTTATGTCCTGCACGTACAAGAGTCCCAAAACTACGCGAGTGGGTATTTATGTACTTGTATTCAGGGCCCATCGCGCAACAATCTGAGGATTTTTACGTCGTTTAGTCGAGTGCATTTTTGGTTGAGTGCACTGACCTTTGACGTTTCGCTCCGCCAAGTTCTAGAAAATCGGATCATTGTTTTGCATGGTCGACAGAAGCATCGCGAACTATATCAATCTATCCATACTATTCGTTCCACTTCTTGATAACACAAGACATTCATGAAACGAGGCCTCGATGTCCTTAAAATCCCGGACTTCTTGGTGGAGTTTCTTGAAGCAACCACTCACAATGCAACGTCGCACACGTCGCTTAAAGCAAACACTAAAGACCTAACATATGTCTAGTTTTGATTATTGTCATTGTAAACATGCTTGACCTGTCTGATTGTAGCAAGAGGGCTGGTTTGGGCCCTCCCACCTTGCAATAGTGAGGGGGTTGCTTGCAGCCAACCCTCGTTCTTGTGAGGGCTTTCAGGTGGCTTGTCACCCACTGGCTACTGGCCGGCCGCCCGCCAGTCGGCCGGCGGGCTTGATGGCCGGAGGCCGGTCAGTTGACCAGCCGGCCACCCAAGGGCGAGCTACCAGCTGCCGATTGAGCTTGTGGCTCGATCGGCGGCTGAGAGGCCACGAGGGCCTTGAGGGCGAGGCTCGTGGCCTCGTGCCCTCACCCTTCCTTGCCCTCCTTGCCAGTGAGAGCGGGCGAGGACAAGGGATAATCGCGAGCAAGAGGGACGCAAGATAAAGGAAAATTGTCAGCACGAAATCGCTGATCGTGCCTCTAACGCAACGATTCCGCGTCGACAAGTCAAAAATAAAACTCGAGTTTGTTTAGGTTATACCACGAGTTTTGAAACAAGAAAACACATGCAAATTCACAAGTTCGGGGTAATGTACCCCTCGCTTCAAACCCAGAACAAGGGGGCAATGAGAAATCAGAAATTGGCCTCCAGCGGCTTAAAACATTTAAGTCTCCCTACACGGGTCGTTTATGACGATTGTCCCTAGAGTGATGCAGAGGGGAAAATCCCTCGAGCGAGCTCTAGATGTCGTTGTGCGAACTCTGACGATGACCTCAGTGCATTACAGACACAACCTGTTACACTGATACTTGTCATTTAAACTATCTATTTGTCCCAATTCCTCGAATTTTCTACTTCTCTCCATATCATGCTTGGCATGTTTGACGTTCCGCTCGGTGTTACAGTCACTCCCCAATTTACAGATTATAGATGGGATACCCGTGGTTTGAGGAGGGACACATACTTAAGTACCATCAAGAACTGCTACCATCTTTCCCATGCCGACAAACGTTTTGACCAACTACAAGGGGCTCAAATATTTACCAAAATTGACTTGCACAACGGTTATCACCAGATCCGTTTGGCAGATGCTGACACTGAGAAGATGGTGTTCCGAACTTGCTATGAGCATTTCGAGTTCACCGTAATGTCGTTTGGACTTAACGATGCCCAAACAATGTTTATGGCGGCAACGAACAACATTTTCCGACCGTACGTCGAGGACTTTGTTGTGGAATACCTTGACCAAATTCTGGTGTACATCCGTACCCCGGTGAAGCACGATGGACATCTTTGAAAAGTGCTTGACTTTTTACAAAGAGATTTTTTTTCGGAAAACTTGAAGTGCGACTTCGGTCGCCGTTTTATCAATTTTTTGGGTCATGTAATCAACGGCGGACAGATCACCATGGATCCGAAAGAAGTGGCAGTAGTCGATGATTGGCCGATGCATACCAACATTTGAGATGTCCAAGTCTTCCTTAGCATCTATAATTACTACCGCCGTTTTGTATGGAATTACGCCCGAGTGTCAGCGACTCTCTGTGACCTCACTTGAAAATAAAATAAGTGGAGATTGGGAGGAAGCGAACAAAAAGCGTTCACCACTTTGCGGAACGTTTGATCGTAGGGCGCCCGTCCTATGATTAGCCGATCCAAAGATCAACTACGTCATGACTACGGACGCCTGAGATCGGGCCATCGGCACAGTCCTCTTGCAATACCACAGCAACGGCGGACAACCGGTTGCATACATGTCTCAAAAACTACAAGAACCGGAACTCAACTATGCGGTACACGAGAAGGAGATGCTAGCAGTCGTACATGCATTAAAGACATGGCGATGCTATCTTGAATGCCGCCGATGCATCGTATGCACCAACCACCATGCTCTTAAATATTTGAAGGCCCAACCGAACCTCAATCGGCGTTAAACCTAATGGATGGAGTTCCTTGAATCCGGGTTCGACTACGATATCGAGTACCGGCCAGGCAAAATCAACCAGGCCGGCACACTCAGCAGTCAACCTGATCTAATGCCTGACGCAGTGACACCATAGTTGCAACAAGATCCATATCTTGAATGGCTATTTACATGAGGCTACGACGTGCACGGCAGATGCAACAATGCGGAATTCTGGTATGACGCACCCTATAGGAGGCGGCGATTCACCCGCAAGGTGATCTTTCCCCCGAAAGACGAGCTTTGCCCTATGCTTCTTGAAGAATGCCATGACACCGGTCTAGGTGGACACTTCGGAAAGGAAAAAACGCTAAAGAAGCTGGAAAAAACTACTGGTGGGACAAGATGCAATTCGACATGGCCAACTTCTGCGACACATGTTAGCAGCCAACATCCCATCTCACGCGACCACCCCGACTTTTGCAGCTGCTCCCTATTCTGGCGGAATCGTGGGCTCACATCTCGATGGACTTCATCACGGGATTACCACTCACACCGGAGGGATATGACGCAATCATCGTGGTAGTAGACACGTTTTCCAAAATGTCCCATTTTATTCTGATGGCGACCACCGTCACCACCAAACAAATAGCACGATTGTTTCTAAACAATATCATGCGGCTACACGGCATGCTGATGTCCATCACGAGCGACAAAGACAGTCAATTCACTAGCTATTTTTGGGGCGAACTGATGGCTCGCTACAACATCCAAATTCAACTTTCAACGACGTTTCATCCTCAAACCGACGGCCAAACCAAACAAACAAATCAGATGCTCAAACAACATCTCCCAATACTATGCAAACCCCATGGGACAGGTTGGGCATAAAAACTCCGGACCGCCGATATCGCATACAATTATGTAGTTTCCATCGTAACGAGTAAAACTCTGTTTGAAGTGGTGTATGTCAAGCTTCCTGCCACACGAGCTGAACTACACAGTTCCAGCAACATTCCCACGGTTGATGTCCAATACCGCTACTTCACCACCATCTGGGAAGAAACACAACAGACCCTCGCGAAGATGCAAGTAGCGATGACTCGAGAAGTTGACTGACATCGCAGCGACAATGTTTTTGCCACCAGCGACAAAGTCCTTCTTAGTGCGGCCAACATCAAGCTTTGTGGAGTCGATTATTTGAAACTCAAACCCCGATGGTTGGGACTGTTTGAGATCGAGCACATGCAAAACCGTGTGGTTGCACGACTCAACGTCCCCGACACTATGCAAGTTCATCCGGTGTTCCATATTAGCAGTCTCAAGCACTACAGAGACCCCGGAGAGAACTTCCTGTTGGTTATGGTCATGACACACGCAAGTTCCCTCTTGCCTCCATGCACACACACACCGTCACACCACTGCAGGTGATTGATCTCGACTTAGGCTCTCTGGTGCAAACTGTGATGCAGCATGGAGCACACAGTGGTGGTGACATCATCAAGTTGTCAAGTGGTGGATACCACACCAATGTCACCCACACTAAGAGCCTTAGCTTAGTGATAATTCTGTATGTCAAAATGGGGGATACATTTGAAGAGACACATGCTTGTGATATAACTAAATTCCTGCACAATTGCATACTTTTAGCGTGGTGTACCGGGTTGCTGATCCCTTGGGACAACACGACCGGTTTTTACCGGTGTGTGAGAAACCGCCTGGAGCTCGTTCGCTCCAGGTTCGGGTTCGATCCCTGGATGGCATCCGGGCCCCACGATGAGTGGTTTGCGCGGGTGGCCCGGTCAACCGGCTCTTACCAATTTGCTCTCTTGTTACTCATTTAATTGTGACTCTTTCACGACTCTTTAAATTTGCTTGCCCCCGATCCATGGCTTCACCCCGTCGCTTGCTAATTGCTTGCTTGCTTTCTTGCTTAGCAATCAAGAATACCTACTGGTATCATAGCAGGAGTGCTTCTTCCTCCTTGCGACTGTCCTGAGACCTCGTGAAACCTCGTCGGGTCACTTCTACATGACGGGTGATCCTGCGCAAGCCACACACTCGCGACCGTGGTAGGCAGAAACCACAGCAGCGACTGCCGCCACTGCAACCGCCCACATCGCACCCGTGGCTCACGGTGTGCTCCACCCCCGTGCATGGGACACACACGTCTCCGCAGTTGCCCCCGCGTACCTTGCCGAGCTTCGGCCGCTGCATGTACGTCGGTGCTGTCACGTGGTGGCACGGACCTAAGCTCCATTCTTCCAGAAGTTGTGCGTGTACTTTCTCCGTAGTGGCACAGGCCGCACCCGCACCCTGCGAGGTGCAGTTGTCACTTGAATCATTTCCCCACGGCATTGGCCTCTTTCCGCCGTCGTCCTCCGCCATGCTTCAACCCCCGCATGCACGATGGACTCACGTGGTTATCTCTCAACAGTCACGTGGGTGTCCTCCTTACTGCACCACCCGTCACACCCGCAAGTTGTGTGGTGTCTCGGTCTCGTGCAGACGGCTGTCCCGTGCATCGGCACCTCTCTGTCTCCGTCCTCCTACTCCACACCGGGTGCCTTGCTCCCCGCACTGTCCTCGCAGCAACCGACACATCTGCAGTAGTAGCACCAACCGGAGCAGCTGAGCCTTGTCCTCGTGCACTCCTCAGCACCTCAGGCTGCCTCTTAGGCAGCCAAGCACTCGGCGCACTCGCGTCTCCACCTGCAACCGAGCCTATTCCTACTTCACCTACTGCTGCGAGGGAGTATGCCCGCATTGACGAGGAACTTGCGTACTATGAGGAGCGGGCGGAGAGGGAGGTGTGGTTGAGAGTTCGCCGCAGCAGCCCAGGCTACTATCTCGGTGAGTACTACGACCCCGCCGATCACTATGAGTGGGAAGACGCAAAGGATTACGTAGCCCACTATCAGTCAGCTGCCGACGACTCTCCAACAGCGCAGAACGGGCCAGCGACTGCGCCACCGCGTGACCTTCGACCTCTTCACTCACCAGTAAGCCCACTCGTTGCCCATAGGACCCGCCTGCGATGCTGCCGAGCTGCTCCTCGAGGCCCAGCACCATTCTCTGTGGTAGCAGCATCAGGGGCGCCTACATCACGTCGTGCTTCATCTCCCGCTACGTCAGGTGCAGAGTCAGCGTCCACTCCATCCCCTGACATTCAGACTACCCTGCAGGCTGCGCTTATGTCCAGTGCTGCTATTGCATCTACCTTTGCAGCCACTGCACGTGCAGCACATGCACCAGCCAGCACTGCCACTGGCAGAGCCATTGAGACCTACACTAGGGCTGTAATTGACCATGGACACTTGGCGACAGCTGTCGTCAACGTTGTGACTCAGATTACAGCCGCAGCAGACGCAGTTGCATCATCAACCGCTGTAGCGACTACAGCTCTCTCCAGTGCCATTGAGTCTATCCACACCTCCACAGTTCAGGCATCATCCTTGCCCTCCTCTTCATCTTCAGCTACTCGTCATATTCAGATGTTGGTCTCGACCACTGCAGTCATCTCCTGTTTGTCAGCTACAGCGCTGACAGGAGTAGCTTGTCTCATCGTCTCTACATCAGGCCCTGTTGCAGTTGTTGCCTCCTCAGCTGCAGCGGCCCTCCACCGTTGTTCTCACTGTGTCGCCGTGCCTGGTGAGCCTGGTCTCTCTTAGTCTCTCTCTCTCCTGCCTGCTCTGTATTGGCGTTTGTGTGCGTCCAGGTTGTTGCCTTGCAACGAACCTCCGCCGCACTCATCACACATTTCCCATGCCCACTGGGGCAAGGGAAACTCTGCCAAAACGTTCTTGGCAGAGTCACGCAACTGGCAACATGCCACTTGACGATGACCAATACACAGCATTGCAAGCTACACTACAGCGTGAGCGTAACGCGCTGCAGGCAGCACTCACTGCTCAGCGCGTCCCTGAGGAAAAGCTACGGGCTGAGCAGGCTGACCAAGAAACCTTTGCATATCATTTTGCTGACCTTGTCATCAACCGTCTCCAACCAACAGTGCGCAGCACACAGTCTGCCGGCATTGCTGAAGCATTCTCCACCTCATCCGCTTACGCATGTGCTGCCGCTCGCTCTTCTTCCTCGGACCCTCTAGCAGTCGCCGCCGCCGCCGGCGCAACTGTAGAAAAAGCTCTTGCTCCATCAGTGCAACACAAGCCAGACTTTGACTCTAATCCACCTCAATTCACCTCCAACCTCACATTCCACTCTTGGGAGGTTCGTTTCAGTGCATGGGCACAGGGGGAGCAGCTCTGGGAATACTACCATGAACCCAACCCCTCTGCTGCTCCACCCTTCATGCCAGTCGAGTCTGAGTCTGCACGGGCTGTACGTGCCCTCATTTGCACAGGACCCGACGATCTCACTGATGAGATCGGGTCCCACAATGCTGACACTGCACGCCGCACCCCTGCTGACCCTGTTGGTGCTTACGCACTGATCAAGCGGCACACTACAGTGACTGGACATGCAGCTCAGAGTGTCCTCAATGTTCAGTCCAACACGCTCTCCATCTGTGCTGACGAGACTGCAGACGCTTATTGGGCACGCAGTCTGCGAATCCTGCACGACCTCGGCAAGGCTGCCCCTGGCCAGCTCCCCGCTGTTCTCTCCATTGTCAATGGCCTCATCCCGGAACTCGGTGACATCTTCCGCGAGGTGAAGGCTACTGAACTTGAACGCATGGCTGCCATCCCTATCCCCACTGACGCGCCTCCTGGTATTGGTGCATTGTGGGAGTTCACCTCCCAGCATCTGATTGACTAGTGGAGCTCGCTACATAACAAACGCATTCATCGTGCCGAAGTTGCAGCAGCTACCACTGCACTCTCCTCTTCCTCTACCTCTTCTTCTTCTGCATCACCCTCCACCACCGCTTCCACCACGACTGCTACAACTCTTGCTTCCCAAGGGGGTGGTTGCGGTGGGAGGGTGGTAAAGGTAAAGGTAGAGGGGGTGGCTCTAGCGGTGGTGGGCAAGGAAGGGGTGGCAAGGGTCGCGGTTCTGCTATTGTTGCATCCCCCTCTTCCTCCTCCAGCATTGTTACATGCTCGAACTGCGGTGCCACCGGTCATGCATTGCCCAAATGCCTAAAGTCACTTGATGATGCCCGCCTTGCCTCAACCATGCATGCACAGTGGGCACACTCCACAGGGTCTTGTGGTGGTTCTACACACTCCTCCACCTCCACAGGTTCAGGTGTTGGTTTTGCACGCTCTTCTTCCTCCTCTCCTCTAGCTGCTCCCTACAGCACTGCCCTCTCTTCACCGCTACCGCCCACTCTCTCGGGTTGGCCCCCCGGGTTTGGCAGCCCTGTCTACTTCAGACCCCCTTCCGGTTTTTACTCTCCTCCACCATGGGCATCCTCCACACACAGCTCCCAGCGCCCCTCCCCTGGCGTACTCATCATCGGGCTGTCTGAGGACTATCGCCAGCTGGACTCTGCCCTCGCTCATGTCGTCCACCAACACCACCTTCGTGATCAGGGAGGTGAGAGTGGGCATTCGGTTCTGGGGGAACTCGCGTGTGCCGTTGACCTGTCTCTTCGTGGGTCGTCCTCTGGTCATGTTCAAGGTTGTTCCCCAATCGATGTCCCGTGGATTGAGCAGTCATAGTCTTACAGTTTTCCTCGTTGTCTTGCAGCCTGTGGTCAGCACCTTGCTCCTCGCTCTGCCATTGCCGCCGTGAGTCGTGACCCTGCTACTGTGCGCGTGACGATTGGTTTCTGGATCCTTGATTCCGGGGCCACTCATCACATGACCTCTTGTCGTTCCTCGTTCATCTCGTTGGTTCTGTTCGCTTTGTTTGCACCGGCTCTGGCCAGCTTCTGCCTGTCCATGATGTCGGGGTTGTCCGCTTTGTTGGCCCGGGGGGGGAACTTTTTTTGCCTGACGTTTTGTACATCCCTGCTCTTGGGCTCAGTTTGCTGTCTGTTACGACGCTTGACGACCAGGGCATGGACTTCTCCTCCAGCCGTGGCATTGCCTCCGTCCTGCATCGCACTACTGGTCGTGTCCTGCTGCGTGGCACTCGTTGTGATCGCTTGTTCCGTGTACCATCGTTTGTACGGCATCCCTCCTCAACCGCTCTTGTTCACGTGGCTCGATCTCTCACTCCAGCACATGCACAGTTCTTCCATCGCCGCCTCTGTCACATTCACACTGATGCCGTTGATAGCTTGCTTCGAGACACGCCCGCTCATGGTCTTGATGCCAAAAAGTTATCTGCCCCTTGCCCTACTGACTGTCTTGACTGTGATCAAGGCAAGATGCACAACTCCCCTTCTTTAACGTCTGAGTCCCGCACGTCTCACCCACTTGATCTCCTGCATGCCGACGTCATGGGACCCCTTGCCCATGACGCTCTCGGGGGGGTTGGCTGCTACGTCCTCTATCTCACAGAAGATTTTTTCTCGCATGCGCTGGACTTTGCCCTTGGACAAAAAAAATATGTCTGTCCGACTCTGGAGTCCTAGCTGCCTGAGGCTGAGCTGGCCTGTGGTCGTCGTCTGAAGGTCTTTCGTTGTGACCATGGTGGAGAATTCATGGGTCCCACTGCTCGTTTCTTGACATCTCGCGAGGTGTGTATAGAGCCTTCTGCTCCTTACACACCCCAACAAAACGACATCTCTGAACGTTGGAGCCACACACTTGCTGACGGTGTCCGCACTCTCCTTACTGAGTCCTCTCTCTCCCCTGTCTTCTCCTTTGAGGCGATGTCCTACATGACCTGGGTGTGGAACCGTGTTGCCCACGGTCCCCTCCCACATCATGTCACCCCCTTTGAACGTTGGTACGGCCGCCGTGCTGACCTCCGTCTGGCTCGTGTCTGGGACTGCGTGGCTGCTGTTTGGTTGCCCGAGGACTTTTGCGACGGCAAGCTCAGCCCTCGTGCTCGTCTGTGCACCTTTCTTGGTGTCTCCTCCATGCCTAAAGCATGGCGCTTCAAGGACCTTGACCGATCTCACATCATAGAGTCACGTGACGCACTCTTCTTCGAGGATGTCTTCCCTCGTGACCTGTCTCATGTCCCTCCTCTTTCCTCTCTCTCCTTGCTCCGTCGGCTTGGGAGGGTGTGTCTGTTCCAGCCTCCGATCTCCGAGCATCATCCTCTCCCTCTCACACGGCATCCCCTGCTATCACGGACAGGGAGAATGAGGACTCCTCCTCCTCGTCCTCCCGTACCTCTTCTGAGTTGGCTGCATCACACCCCTCCTCGGATTCTGTGTCATCCTTGCCTTCGACTCACAATCCAGAGTCCTTGTCGTCCGCTGGCAGTCTTGAGCCCTCACGCTCGGCACCCACTCCCACACAGTTCCCCGTCCATTCCACTCCCAACTCATCTCCGGACACCGAGCTCCCCCCGATGGTTGGTGGTGACGCATCTCACGCCCCAATGTCCGGCCCTGAGCCCTACACTCGTGGAGGGAGGTTGCGTGCTCCTCCTCCCTCTCACTCCTCTCAGCCGTCCCGTGAGCACTCCCGCTCATCTAGAACGCCTGTTGAGTCCGTTCCTGTTGGCTCTTCCAGAGCCTCACAGCCCACTCAGCGGGTCACGCGCTCCAGCGCCTCGTCCTCCACCGCCGGTACCTCAGTGCGCCCCACCGGCCTTGATGCACTAGGCCTGTCCGTGAGCGTTGTGCACCCTAACTCGACAGTTGGCGATGCTCTTGTAGCCCATGAGTTCCACTATGCTCTTGAGTCCTCCGTTGCCGGTTATTTCACCGCATGTTTCGTGGCCTCTGGCCTGCCCACTCTCCCCCCTGAGCCTACCACTGTCCAGCAGGCTCGTGAGGCAGCTGACACTGACCTCTGGAAGAAGGCCATGCAGGAGGAGCTCACGGCTCTCCAGGAGCATGGAGTCTTTGAGCTCGTTGACCTTCGTGCAGGCCGTAAGGCAGTATATGCACGGTGGGTCCTTCGGCGTAAACTGAAGCCCGATGGGACAGTCGACCGGTACAAGGCTCGCCTCACGACTAAGGGGTTCTCCCAGATTACTGGGATTGACTTTGATGAGACCTTTGCACCGGTCGGGAGGTACACCACTGCCCGAGCACTGTTGAGTCTTGTCGCCCAGCACGACTGGGAACTGGAGCAGATGGATGTAATCAACGCCTTTCTGCATGGGAAGCTCGATGAAGAGATCTACGTGGTCCAGCCACCGGGCTTCACCGATGGCACAAACAAGGTCTGGCGACTACACAAGGCCCTATATGGGCTCATGCAGTCACCGTGTTGTTGGAACATGAAGATCTCCTCAACTCTTGAGCGGGGAGGTTACCACCGCAGCACGGTTGACCCGACACTCTTCTTGAGCGACCCCACAGAGCCGTTCATGGCCATACTTGTCTATGTCGATGACCTGCTCATTGCCTCAACCAGTCCTACAGCTGTTCAGTCAGTGAAGAACTTGTTGCATTCTGCGTACAAGATGAAGGACCTAGGTCCTGCATGGGTGTTCCTGGGAATGGAGCTTGAGCGTGACCGCCAGCGTCGCACTCTGCACGTGCACCAGACTGCATACATCCGCACACTGGGGGAACGCTTTGCCTCCCTGCTTGTTGACGTCCCCACTACATCCACAATGATGACTCCAGCAGGTCAGCGACTATTGAAGTCACTCGATTCAGCGTAGCTTGGGGAGATTGTTGATGTTACCGACTACCTCAGCGTGGTCGGCTCCCTCATGTATCTTACTACCACCACCAGGGCGGACGTGGCCTTCGCGGCCAACTTCCTGGGTCAGTTCTCCCAGCAGCCTCGCCAGAAGCATCTCGAGGCTGCACTTCGTGTGGTACGCTACGCATTATCCACTGCACGCGTAAAGCTCTGCTACCGTGCCCAGCCTTCTGTGGTCGTGGACGGATACACAGACTGTGATTGGGCACACGACAGGGATGCTCGTAGCCGCACTGGTTACATCTTTCTCGTCGGTGGAACTGCTATCTCTTGGAAGAGTGGAAAATAGGGTTGTGTAGCTCGAAGCTCCAGTGAGACCGAGTATGTGGCACTTGGTGCAGGTACGTACGAGAGTGTGTGGTTGTCCCGCCTGTTACAACAGTTGTGTGTTCCCATTCATTGCATCACTCTGCGCTGTGACAATCAAAGTGCAAAGGCAATTGCCGAGCACGATGGCATGCATCATTCTCGCACAAAGCACATCAGCATTGAGCATCATTTTGTACGTGACTGCATTGCTACTGGAGAGGTTTAGGTGGTCTAGGTCGATACTCGTCAACAGCGTGCAGACTTCCTCACTAAAGCTCTCAGCAGTGGCATGTTCAAAGCAGCTGTGCATGCTGTTGGCTTGTTGCGCTCTCGTGATGTTCCAGGTTCATGTGAGTCCTGTGTTTCCCTCTACCTTGTGATGTGTTCCTTAGTCCATGTGTGTGTAGGCTGTTTGTCTGTGGGTCATGGGGGAGTGTTGGTTATGGTCGTGAAACACGCAAGTGCCCTCTTGTCTCCATGCACACACACACACCGTCACACCACTGCAGGTGATTGATCTCGACTTAGGCTCTTTGGTGCAAACTGTGACGCAGCATGGAGCACACAGTGGTGGTGACATCATCAAGCTGTCAAGTGGTGGACACCACACCAATGTCACCCACACTAAGAGCCTTAGCTTAGTAATAATTTTCTATGTCAAAATAGGGGATACATTTGCAGAGACACGTGCTTGTGATGTAACTGAATTCCTGCACACTTGCATGCTTTTAGCGTAGTGTACCGGGTTGCTGATCCCTCGGAACCACACGACCGTTTTATACCGGTGTGTGAGAAACTGCCTGGAGCTCGTTCGCTCTATGGTCGGGTTCTATCCTTGGGTGGCGTCCGGGCCCCACAACGAGTGGTTCGCGTGGGTGGCCCGGTCAACCGGCTCTTACCACTTCGCTCTCTCGTTACTCGTTCACTTGTGACTCTTTCAAGACTCTTTACGTGAGCTTGCCCCCAATCCATGGCTTCACCCCGTCGCTTGCTACTTGCTTGCTTGCTTAGCAATCAAGACTACCTACACTTCCCTAGCATGGGGTGTCCCTCCCCCTCCTCCCGTTCAAGTGGACGAGGACATCCTCGGCCATTGTTGACGTGGCCAATCGACATTATATCTTGTCAAGTGGCACGACTACAACGCCGTGCCGTCGATCACCTCATCGACAACTACTACCGCCGTCACCAGGCAACAACAGTCGCGACTAAAAGGGGGGGAAGTGTTAGGTACCAATCGTACACGAGTCTTTAATCTTTCCGATTGCGCATTTCTGTTAGTACACAAACAGCCCACCATGTTGCGAGACCTCGATATTCACTCCGACGGTTGACGACGAACGGGCCAAATGCCTTCGCCCCAATTGAACCTTCCGGAACCTCTTGACAAGTTCGACCACTCTCGTGAAGCTACGACAGAAGTGACACGACCTTTCGATCGACTTCTCGACACATCGAGTCGAATATTGATTTGTAAAGATGCATCACGCATCTTCATCGTCGATTCTCAAAGCCCCCCGACTTCCCGGCGGACCTTCTCGAGTCTAACTACTCACGACGGGAATCCACACGCGTTGCTAGACTATCAATCCCAAGACCCCGAGTATGCCTTATTTGTAATCCGACACTTGTATATGTATGTTCGATCACTTTGACACTTGTCATCGAAGTACGCTTACGGCTAATTATAAATTGCTCAAGTGCCCCAAATTCTACATCGTGTTTTGCCTCGCAAATTCAACCTGTTAACCATATACGTTTCGTTCAGCATAACATCATTATTGATATTTCGGAAAGAAGGAATGTAGTAAGTCTGGCGTAGTTCTATTTTGCTGACACTGCAGATTGCATGCATTTCATGAAATTTTTCTGTACACTTGGGACATTTCTGACACAAACATTTTCCGTAACCTACTACTGTTTGCGCCGACCGCTTTTGCATGAACAGCGATGATGGTGTGATGCTGCGTCGAGTCCGAACCAAATGAAGTTGTCCGCGAAATGTTAAAAAGGAAGAGCAATCAATAATTATTTTCGGAAATGTACGTTAACGCTTCATGTTTGGCTTTTTCGAGAGTATGACATCCGTTGAAGTTCTTGGACTCGAGCGGTTCTCTTCAAACCCCTTGCCTGGCCTAAAGCCATAGTTTGCATTGTGAACCCTTTCACACCGTGCGGAATCCGCGGCAAAGCGGAGAGCGACAGGAAAAGGCGCGCCATGAAACTCCCCGTGTCCTCCCCCTGTCGTCGCTCCGCTCCCGCTCGCTCTCGGCCGTTTCTTCCCTCGGATTCATACAGGGAAAATATTGCCGGCAGCTGCGAGCACCCTAGGCCTGGAGTCCGTCGACGCGCAGCTTTCGCCGTCCCGTTCCCACCTGGGCACCTGGCTGTTCCCCTCTGAGGCGTGAGGAAAGAAAAAATGTGTTTCCTCCGGAGACCCCGCTCGTGTGGCTTGCCAACCTTGAGCGAACTGAAATCTCCCGATTGACCCTCCGCTTCGTGATTCGTGTGTTGCTCATGATTCCTTGCACATTCTCGAAGCTGTGTTGTTGGTACCAGTGTCGCCGGCCACGTCTTCTCGCCAGTCAGAAGCTTGTACGTCACAGATACTCTTGCTAAAGCACCGATCTCTTCCCGGCTTAGTCTCACTTTTAGCAGATGTGCACGCTGCTCAGAGCTTCTGCGAGTGGCAGTGTTCCTCTCTACTCTGCCGGGTCAAGTGGGCTTCGCTGACTGAATGGCAGCATACACGGAGAGCTAAACAGCGAGCCAAGCTTTTGCGTGTGCGAACCCTCTCACCATCTCCGAACTAAACTCCGTCAGCAGACAAGATCTGCAAGTACTTTATCCTTAAGGGGACCTTCCAAACCAGGAAAGACCCTCATCGGCTTCAGATCCCCCTCTCACCCAGGATTTCCCTCCTACCCATGCCACGAGCTTTCATCTCCCTGCCCTGAGGAGGAAACAGGGTTTGGCCATCCATCCGATCCAGATCTCCGCACACAGCCTCGAATTATCAAATGGCAAGTCGCCCTTTCCTCTTCACTCATATTTCCAGCACTCCAACCGTTTCCCCCCTTCCACCGGTTCTCTCCCTTAGTCTTTCCGTCCCTTGCACCCACGTCCTCTCCCCTTCACCTCCCTCCCCTTCACCCCCCCCTCGCTCTCTTTTTCTGTCTCTCCCTCCCTCCCTCCCCCCTCCCCATCCCCTTCTCTCTCTCGTTCTCTCCTCCCATCACATTTACGATGCTCCACACCGTTGCCTTCCGGCTCAACGATGCTATGTCCGTCTCCTCTGCTTCCTCCCCTCCTCCTCCTCCTCCCCCCCCCCGCCCTCCCCCCCCCCGTTGTACCACCCCGTGGTTGCTTTGTGAGGTTACTTGGAGCAGCATTGTCGTTTTCAAGAAACTGTCGTCGTGGAATGCTGCCTCATTCTTTGTCCTATCGATGAACCGTGCAGGCGTGGAGATGTAGATGGCTCCTGCCTCTTGCCCTTCTCCTCTTCGTCGACCTCCATGCTGCCATCGGCCAATTAAACGTAGCCACGTCAGATGTCCTCCAGACTCTCGATTCCTTGGAACCAGAGAGCACACACAGGGGTAGATTTTTGAAGAAGAAGAGCAGTTTGGCAGATGGTGAATCTGAGGAAAGTTCAACTCCTTCAGAAGGGGAAGATGTAGACTCGGGAGAAGTGAAGAAGAGTAAGAAGAAGAAGAAGAAGAAGAAGAAGAGCAGTGAGGCAGAGTCAAGTACAGCTGTAGATTCAGAAGCTTCGTCATTGGGAGAGGAGGCATCTGACTCCTCCGACACCACAGAGAAGAAGAAAAAGGAGAAGAAAAAGAAGAAGAAGGTAGAGGAGGAGGAGGAGGAGAGCGACGCAGCATCAGCTGCAAACGAGCCGGCTGCAGAAGAATCGACAGTTGTGGAGGAGAGGGAAGATGAAACTGACAATGCAGCGGACTCCTCGTCCTCCAAGTCAGCGGCAGGGAAGGACGACACAACAGCTGGTGATAATACCAACAAGGAGGATAGTCAGGAAGGGGATGGCACTGCCACATTAGAGTCACCGTTTAGTGTCCCCACGGCGTATCCAAAGGGTGACATCAGCCCTAAAGGTGAGAGATTTTCCAGCAGGTTTCAGAATCTGGTAGGATGCGTTCCAATTTTTCGACAGATTTGTTTCTGCGGTGTCCCCATTGCCGCAATCGGGACGCGCAATTGCATTTGGTGGCCCGTGGGCCGGTTGCCCTAAGGGCCAAGGGTTTTCACCCATCACGTCCAGATCTGTTTTTTTTTGTCTGCCAAGGCAACCAGATGCCTTGGATCATGTGGAAAAGGTCTGGAGAATCTGAATTCAGCCGCTGCGGGTGTTGAATGTTTGCAGGGTGCAAACATTCAATATGTTTGCACCCTGCAAACATATTGAATGTTTGCAGGGTGCAAACATTCAATATTTCCCCGTCAGGGTGCATCAGCCTCAAAGGTGAAGGATGTCTCTTCATGACCAAAGTCTGGGCCAAGGGCCTCAGCTCACCTGGCTGGATGCTTCTGTTTTGATGCCAACAAAGATTGGCCATGATGGCTAACCTACGCTGGCCGCCTGGCCATGATGGCCAGGCTATCTTGGCCGTCACTGTTGAAGGTGTATCAGTTGGTGGTGTTTTGGCCCGACACATTTACTCACGATAAGGTGTGCACATTAGGTTCATCGTGCTGCGGAGATTAAACTGGCTTGGTTCGTTGTTGTCTGCTTACATCGAATTCAGCAGAGCGGATGCAAGGAGAGTAAAACGCATGCAGAGGCGTTTGCCTTGCAGGCTGAAAGTGACTGCAAAATTGCAATCCATATGGCAAAAGCTGCAGCACGTGCTGCCTTGATGTCTTCAGCTATGTCTGCTAATGTTCTGTTTGCCTGGTGTAGAGGTATCTCCTGGCCATTGTGGTCATTGCCGTCATCTTTGTTCCACAACCATTTTCACTGCTGGCCACCACCGCTGATGTACTTGTTTCTGTTGTTGGTGTCAGTGTTGTCGCTTCTGTTGTTGTCGCCGCCGCCACTGCTGCCGCCGCCGCCGCTGCTGCACTAGTAGTATTTGTTGTCGCCGTTATCGTGTCGTTTCTGTCGTCATTGCCACCGTTGTTGTCGTCACCGCCGCCACTGCGGCCGCCGGGGGGGCCGCTGCTGCTGTTTCCATCATATTTGTCGTGGTCGTAATCGTTGTCTTCGTCGTTGCAGTGGCCGCTGCTGCCGCCGCCGCCTCCGTAGTAGTTGTCATCGTCGGTGTTGTGGCCGCCATCGCCGCTGCCGCTGCCGGCGCTGTGGTCGTCGTTGTCGTTGCTGTTGCCATCGTCGTCGTCGTCGTCGTTGTCGTTGTCGTCGTCGTCGTCGTCGTCGTCGTCGTCGTCACCGTTGTCGTTGTCGT
>SZWC01014192.1:63937-76012 GCA_023375785.1 Penium margaritaceum | reverse complement strand
AGAGAGAGAGAGAGAGAGAGAGAGATAAAGATAGAGAGAGAGAGAGAGAAAGAGAGACAGAGAGAGAGAGAGAGAGATAGAGAGAGAGATAGAGAGAGAGAGAGAGAGAGGAGAGAGACAAGGGGATGGAGAGAGAGAGGAGGGGGAGAGTCAGAGGGTGGGTAGCAGGAGATTGAGAGGTGGAGGATGAAGATGAGATGGAGGAGGAGATGGAGAAGGAGAAGGTGTATGATACAAGGGGTGATAGATATGGAATTGCAAGGATCCAGAGTTAACACACATCCTTTGTCTTTGATGAATTAATGAACTGAGCATGCAGGAACCTAGAAGACAATCTTCTCACAGGAGCCATACCTGATCAGTTGAGCTCTCTCACTAGACTGGTGACATTGTAAGTTCTGTTTTTGGAGATTTGTTGGTAGCACGTTCTGAGGTAGAGTGGAATTTTGGAACAGAAGGAGGGGTTACTGAAGATGAAGTGCAGGGAGCTTACAAAAACCTACAAACAGATCTCTTTATGGAGGGATCAGAAAGAGAGGTGAACACTCTTGTGAACAGTTCAGGTCTGTCGTACTCTTGGAGGAGTTCCCAATCTGCTATTTCTTGAATTTGAAATGTCTACTGCCTTTTTTTGTTTTTTGTTTTTGTTTCCCGTTTCATTGCTTCATTGCTCGATCCAGCCTGTGGAACCTTGTAATCCTCTCTCTTTCTTGAACATGGCACTCATGTGGAAATGAAGCGGTGTTCTTGTAATCCCTCCTTTTTTTTCTTCATTGCGTGTGGCTGGGGCTGTCAGGGGTCTTGGTGGAAACGCTGGTCTCACAGGGAGTCTCCCCACTTGGCTCGGTCGTTTCACCAGACTCACGTCTCCGTAAGAATAAGGATGTTCAGTATTTTTTTTTAAGATCCATCTACACATGATGGACAAGACAAACCTTGTGATCTGAACATAATCTTTCTTCCAAGACGGCACTTGATTCTCATGCATGTGTGCTTGCAAATGTGACACAGCAATTAAAAAAAAAATGCACCTCATTTTCATAAGGATAATGAGATGATTTTGGTTTGCCCTGGTTTTCTTGTCAAAACATCGACTTCAGAACCTCAGATTTTCACTACATTGAAGTCACCCCAAGGATCTGATGTGAACTCCCTACCCGTCTTTCCCCGTGCCTTGGCGACCTCGGATCTTGGACCTGGTTTTTCTGAGGAGGCAAGGGTCCGTCTGCCTTAAGAACACTAACCATCTCTCTTTGTTAACCATTAAGGGGAAATTGAGCTGATGAATTAGCCATCTCTCTTTGTTAACCATTAAGGGGAAATTGAGCTGTGCCCGAGAATCTTGAAAATTGGAAGCACTCTCAACAAGATGCTAACTATCGCTAGAACCGTTAACTACTCTTGCCACTTTTCCGTTTTTAATATTTATCATCGGCACAGTGCCGGGTGGCATGTGGGCCATTTAGCACCACACACTGATCAGCCATGGTGATCCATATCTGTCAACTCTGAATGGTAATGAAGAACGTAGCTACGGTAAAATGCAGGCGGATGCTCCTGAAAGGATCATATCTGATACATTTCTCGGTAGAAAGCAAGAGCTTTGTAGCCAATGCACAGGAACTCAAACCTGGCTTCAAGAAACAAACTCAGGTTCAATGAATCATTTATGGGTCTGGAATTTATCAAACACCTGTCCAGAGTTCTATGGTTACTGAAAACGCATGCCCCATCCATGTGCTCCATAGGTCCATGGTGGTCCATGCCCCATCATGGAATGATGCTGGAACAAAATCAGTCTTCTCTGTTGTACGTGCCCCATAGACTTTTTGAGGTTTGTGGATGCATTCTCATTCATCATCGAAAAGCAGGCTCATCCATCTGAAGGAACTGGTGTATCCACAGGATCCATGGGACCGGATTATCCACCTGGTCAGGTCATGTTTCTAACGTCATACTCGTGTTCCACTCACCTTTTGCGAGTGCAGTACGTCTGAGCTCCCGTGTCCATCACTTCCAGCCTCCAACTGTGTGGCCGCTCTTGTCATGTCATCATACTTCAGCAGCACCTTCTGTACCGTCAACTGTGCCTCGTTCTGTTCAGATTGTGTTCCATCACCTCCACCACCTCCAAGCCCTCCCTCCCCACCACCTCCAAGCCCTTCTCCATCTCCGCCACCTCCAAGCCCTCCTTCCCCACCACCTCCAAGCCCTCCTTCCCCACCACCTTCAAGCCCTCCTCCTTCCCCACCACCTCCAAGCCCTCCTTCTCCACCACCTCCAAGCCCCCCTCCCTCCCCACCGCCTCCAGGTCCTCCTCCCTCCCCACCACCTCCAGGCCAGCCTTCACCGCCAACCCCAAGCCCTCCTCCTCCGGCACCACCTCCTCAACCTCCAGCTTTCCCACCACCCAGACCTCCCTCGTCTCCTCCACCTAGAACTTACCCTCACAAAACCCCATCTGCAGCAGAATTAGCATGCCGGTGGAGCTTCAAAACTCTCTCAAAGTGTTTCTGCAAGGTGCCCTGGAGCCGATGCACGTATTTGCGCAGTTGCAAGGGCTACCTGTGCCTGTGCACTATCCGTGAGTATGGGAAGGCATCGCGCAACGGGGAAGGAAAGCTGATGAAGTGTGTCAACTACATGACACCATTCCCCTTCTGAATATGCAGATCTATTCTTGTGGTACATCCAGACCATTCTGGCTGGTGCAGCCTTTGCAAGAAATCCTTTCAATGCTTGGATCTCTCTGCAGTGATAGTCAAACCGTGGGAGAGAAATGTAGAGCAGGAGCTGCAAGAGGACCTTCGCCCTTCTCATGTTCTCTTCTGTTGTTTTCATGTTTCTTTCTTGAAACTTTCTATCGATTCCTGGAATCATGAAATACAGTCAAGCTTCCTCTAGAAGTGTTCTGAAAGCGATTGGATCACAGTGGTATGGATGATCAGCACAAACTGGAAATTTCCAAGAATACTTTTTAGAAGAAGAGCAAGCTCTTGCTGCCATTTTGGTTGAAATATCTCTTTCCAGCACTCAATAACTAGATCCTGAAGAGGAAGATGTTTTTTTTCTTCATTTTGCAGTTTGGTTGTGAAATCGTTCCTTTCATCTCCACCTCTACCTTGAATGAGAGGAAGATTTCTCTTCTCTCCACCACCTACTCTTACCCAACTTAATATCTGGAAGATTTGGAAAGCCTAAAAAAGGGACCTTTTTGGCCAAATTAAATAATGATCTCCAATTCCCCCTCAGATAAGAGCGTACAAGTCCAATGTGGAACTTGATCCCCTTATTCTAAAATACAGCTTGTGAAAGTAGTTGCAGGTGTGTGCATTTTCCAGGTGTATTCGTTCCCTTGATTGATCTTGTTGGTGTTTTGTCTGATAAGCTTACAGCAAACGTTTTCTGTCCCATGCCAAGATATATATTGTTTGCGATCTACACGGTGTCTTGGAAGAGACTTTTTCCCAGCTCCATACCGTTCGCATGTTGTAATACAACGCTAAAAATGCATCATTCAGACCACCTTTGGCCAGTTACAGGTCACAAGTGTTCTGAAATGATTTACCGTATTACCACAATTATTTGGAAGTGTTTTTTTTCTTTTATTTTTCAAACAATTGGGACCGAGTTTTGTACCGTTATGAAAGTGCCCTCATGCAGTCCACAGCCACTAGAATTCGAAGTCCCCCGGCCGTGACATGTCCTCGTGGGTGAAATTCAGGAGTAGAGGGTGCGTTCGGGCAACCAAATTTGCTCACTTGAACTCAAGCGAGCAGATTGACGGTCGCACACGTGTGGACGTTATTGACGTCCACGCAAAGTCCGCACTTTGTGGGGGCGTTGCCCTCACTCACAAAGGGAAACGCCGTCCAGAAGCGTGATCGGCGTACCTCGGTCAAGCAACGGTCAATGACCGTCGCTGTCTTTGTCGCTGGCGGAAGTCGAAGTGACCTTCCAAGGGATTGTTTCCCAGAAACAAATTGAAGCCAGCATCAAACTAATTAACAACCATTACAGAAGTACTCAGGAGGAGTAAATGTCCAAGTTTGGAAATGCTCATAATCATATTCCTTGCAAATGATCGTGCTAATACGGTACTTTCAAACTGAATAAAGTTAGTCGATGCAATCACATGCATCATTCAGAAGTAAGCTTATGCATCTTGAGACACTGATTTATCCATTTCATCAATTTGCAACATCGTACTACTCACCACTTACTCATCTTCCACTCAGATTTGGCAACTGTTGTGCATCTGCGCTCTTGTGCCCAACTGTGTGGCTGCTCTTGACACAGCAACAAAATTTAGCAGCATCTTCTGTAGGGTCCACTTTTCTGAGAATTTTGTTCCATAAATTCCACCACCTCCACGCCCTCCTCCTTCACCACCACCTCCAGGACCCCCTCACTCCTGGACACCTCCAAGCCCTCCTTTCTCCCCAAGACCTCCAAGCCCTCCTCCTTCCCACCACATTCAGGCCTTCGACCTACATCTTCACCTCCAAAACCCCCTCCTACCCAGACACCTCCAAGATATCCTCCTTTTCCACCATCCCATGAACCTCTAGCTTCCCCAAAAGCCACACCCAGTTCTCTTGGTTCTCCTCCTTTTGGAAACATCCCTCTTATAAAACCATTTACAGATGAACTGGCATGCCAATAGCGCTTCAAAACTTTTACAGACTATTTTTGCAATGTTCCTGGAAACAGGTGCACGTGTTTGTGCAGTTGCGAGTGCAATTATGCACTATCCTCGAGTATGGCAAGCACTTGCACAATAACAAAGGGAAAATGTTGAATTTTTTCAAATTCATGAGACCATTCCCCTTCCCATGAAGGAAAATTGTGTCATGGTGTGACACCATTCCCCTCCTTGCATAAAATGTGAAGCTTGGGGATATGACTTTAGAAACTGGCAGAGCAAGGGCAACAAGAGGAACTTCAACATTCTGATTTTTTATTCTGTTGCCTTCACAATTGTAGCTGGATCATGGTGGTATGGATGATCGCCTTTAAATAAAACTGCAAGCTGATGCTAATATTGAGAAAAAGGTAGCAACAAGGAAGAGGTAGCAAAAACCAACAATCTTCATGAATTACCAAAGAGGCAGCCCTTGCGCAAAGTGCTTCACCAAGATACCAAAAAAACCCTCAAAAGATCCCAAAATTTTCCGATACAACATAACTGAAAACCCGTTACAAAGTCCATCCATACATCTGACTAAGGCTTGCTTGATGCTGGAAGTGGTTGCAGTTCACTCACAATTTTGGTTCGCCATGCTTTGTGCATATTGTAAGTATGTCAACTTTTGCCATCAGGTCTAATCCCCAAGTAGTTGAAACTGCCATGTTTTTTTCCCAAGAAAGTACTCAATGTCGCAAGTAAAGCTAGAATCAAGGAACTCTATAATGAATTTTGTTGATGACTCACTTTTTTCTGACTCTTCAGATGTTTCAGGGCATGAAAGCTGTGTGGATGAAATATCATCAAATTTCCAAGGAGCACCAACATTTCTCAAACGCATGCTCAACTGAGAGCATATTCCTTATGGGAATTGCATGATTCAGCTCAATGAAACACATTTTCCATGACACATATGCAAAAGGATGTTCTCCACCAAAATCTTCTAGCAGGAAAACCGATCCAATTCGATACGTCAGTTAGCATGACATAGTCCATTGTCACATCTTTCAATTGTACGGCAAGTTCTGAGGTCACAGTGTTTCTCAATGTCCATTGTTTCTCCGTACAATACATCCGCATAAGAGTCAGTTCTTTCCTTGGCTTCAGTTTGATTTGGTGAGAAATTATCTGCAAAGGAAGAAGCTGGGGAGGCATCTTATTGGAAAAATTCCTTGCAAGCTCCACATTAAGTGATTCCAACTCCTCATGAACCACTGTGAACTTTGCTGCGCCTCTTCTCAATGAGGCTGATCTGACTGTTGTGTTGAATTCTACTATCCTTCTCTCCAAGCCAATGTCTTCATGAATGAGCCACTTGGCCGCATTGAGGGATATCAGCTACACTCATGGTCTTCTTCACAACTATGGTGCTTCAAATTCTTTTGATACTTCTCCTCTTGCTCATTGACCAAGTTACTTTAACCATCACTGTGGCATGGGGATGTTTGACTTTTGATATTTCATAGTTGATATTGAGATTTTATGTTTGATGATTTTTTTCTAGTGTTCAAAAATGAACATTATCTTTGAAATTTGATTATTTATACTTGAAATTTGGTGTTTGATATTCTATATTTGAAATTGAGTATTTGATTTTTGATATCTAATATTTTAGATTTGATACTTCAGATTTGATACTTGATGTTTCATACATAATTTCGAAATTTTGATGCTTGATATCTGACATTTGATATAAAATAACAGTCTCCTTGTGAGTTGTGTGTAGCAAATCACGTGCCTCCAAGATGCTACAAAGCTCAAGAAATCCCAAATGCTCCATTCTAACCGCCTCCTTCAAGTACATCTCATTACCTCATAAGAGGATTTTTTTCCACTCTCTGCCACGGGAGCATTGTCAGCGTAAAAGGCACTTCTGGAAATATAGTGTGAGAAACGGGAGGAGCTGCTGGATCACCCATTCCTACCACTTCACAGTTTGTTTGCACAAGGAGAGCCTTCTGGGCTCCATAAGAGTCCAGAAGGCCCTCCTTGTGGGAGAGCCTTTGGGCTCTCTCAGAAGGCTCAGAGCCTTCTGAAAGAGCCCAGAAGTCTCTGAGCCTTCTGGGTTGAGCCCAGAAGTCTCTGAGCCTTCTGGGTTGAGCCCAGAAGACTCAGAGCCCAAAAGGCCCGCTTCGGGTCTTGCGAAGAGGACTAGTTGGCAGGTCGAGAAACGATCAACGAGTTGTGAAAAGAGAATGGCCAATCAAGGTGGTCACTTGGGGACAGGAACCTATTCTGTGGAAACAGCTTGTCTGGTTTTTACGAGTCCAATTGTTTGCACACACTGCATCACACGGCTTGTTGTGGATGGAGAAAAAACTGACAATACCAGGTCGAGAAGAACCCTGAAAGTTGTTCTATTATGCAGAATCGATGCTGAATGTGTGGAAAGTCCTTGATTTTGATTGAAGGCTAGCTGGGAGCATGCAATGTCCATGCTTTAATGCTGAAAATACTTGTCCTTGGTCACCAGCCACATCAGCCAAAAGATTTGGACCACTTTGTGGACTAGCTCCATGCCGCCAGGGATAGTGGCCAATGCTTGACGGCTAACACGCCGCTTTGAAATGGCCACATCATTGGTCAGTCCACCACTGGAGCAAAAATCGTTTTAGAACACTGGCGTGCAAAGGAGGTCTATTCCACACAATTGCCAACCGGAATCCCTACAAGACAGTCTGTTTCCTGTTGCTTTCCTTCAAATTGTAGTCTTGTGCGACGTGCAACATCACCCAAACATACCCTAAATGAGGGTAAGTAGCCCTAAACAAGGATTATTTAAGGGTTACTTACCCTAGATAAGGGTTTTTCCTTTATAAAGCCGTGTTGAGTGCTTGTGGGACTTTAATCACAATAGATCACAATTTCTATAGTACTCCTTTTGCAAGCTAATACGTGCACTCATTGTCTTGTATCTGGATCCTGCTCAAATCATGCCCACAATACACTTTCAATTTGGGGGTTAGAGGAGGCTGGCGGAAGTTTTCTCCCCCACTCCCCCTCCCCATTCCAATTTTTCAGAAGTGTATGTGGGAAGTGTATTGGTATGTGTATCAGACAGATCTCATCAGGGATACACACGTGTATTTAAATAAAAAACCGTTGAATCCATTTTTATCCATCAATTATCGGTATCCATGGCTTTCTTATAATGTTGCATAGTCATGTGCGCACAATTGTGAATGTTTTGTAGCACCGAAAGCCATTCATTGTTGTGCGGCTGCACTCAGATGTGCAGGCAGAAGAGGGGATCTGATTGTCACTCATTAGTGACAAACTTGTACTCTGGGGGTGTACCGCCTGCTTTGAAGTCGACGTCAACAATTCCAAAGTAGATGGTTTGGCTTGCATTTGTGACTGCAGCTGCGCTGTCTGCAATTCCATGGTATGCGACTGCAGTAGCAGAAACAGTGATGATTGCTTTGGCCTGGTTAGCGGCTGCAACAGCTGAAACAGTGGCGGCGGCATTGGCCTGATTTGCTGCTAGAGAAGCAGAAACAGCAGCAGCGGCCTTACCAGCCGCAGTGGCGTGAGCCTGGTTTACGATTGTAGCAGCAAATAAAATAGAAGCAACATTAGCAGCTTGGGTTGTAGTAGCATCTGCGGCTTCATGGGCGGTGATGGCAGCTGTGGCTGTGTTTGATGCTATTGTAGCAGTTGCTGTTTCATTGCTTGTGTCGGCATCAGCCCTTCGGACGTGGCCACTGGAGATGGCGGTGGCGTCAGCTACCGCAGAGGTAGAGTTAGCAGCTACAGAGGCGCTGATCCCAAGATAGGTATTTTCCGCATAGCAACCTACACTGCAATGCGCGCTTGATCAAATTCCAGTTGCAATGTCAATTTGGAGGCAACGGCAGCTGCGCAGGCATCTACGGAGGTAGCGGCAACAGGCTAAGCTTCTTGTTTGGTGGCAGTAAAAGAGGAGGTAGTTGCATTCACTTGAGTGGAGAAGAAGTCAGTCAAATATGCGCCATTGGCATTCTCTGTTGCGCCATCGTTGTTTGCATGTTGGACGTTGAGAAGTGCAATAGGCAAAGCTCCAGGTTGATGTCCACCAACAAGAAGCAACGTGCAGGGCTGAGCCGAAGTGTGCAACTGTGCCGATTGGGTCTTTTTTTTATTTCTGAATTGTTGTCCAAGTTTGAAATGGAGTCACGTACAACGAGGGATGTTAACGTATCCATGAGGGGTCCGGTGGCGTGATGTTTGCGGGGTAGTTGAGTAGTAGTTGGGGCTGTGGCCATTTCTGTGGTGGCTGAGGCTGAGTTGTGGACAGTGGCATGAAGTTCGTTTGTTTCTTTCTGTTTGTTAGTAGGGAGGGAGTGGCTCGAGGATGGTGGAGAGTGTGGAAAACACGACAAACATGGACAATGTCACGGATGACATCCACACAAGGTAATTGCCAAAGGGACATACCTGTCCAAGCATTGAGGGGAAATGTGAATTAGCAGGGTCACCAACCGTTCAGGCTCCCTAGCATGTAGGGATGCTAGAACATGTGTTGCAACCCATACCTCCACAATCAAAGGCACATGTTCTAAAAGAAATGATAGATCGTACGACAGCAACGACCATTATGATATTTTCTTGATTGCATGCAGGCAAGTGAAACTCACAAAATGTTGAAGGCTATTAGTATATACCCCTCTTCACACATTACAGTAAGACGGTCACACTGGACAAATTCGCTCTCATTAACTAAAATTATGCTACAAGGTGAAAGGCCATGGCTGGTACACATACACACGCTGTTATGCCCCAGACATACACTCTTTCTTAAACTCTGCCATTGGAAATTTCTATCCTTACATTTGCCGCACACCATGCATTGACCTCAAGATTTTCACGCCGTTTGGTCAAGGGCATTTGGCCCACCTGCCCTGACCTGTGGTGTTCCGCTTCCAAAGGTTCTGACACATTCGACCACTTTCTAGAAGGTGGTCAGAAGTATCCTGAAACGCAAAGATGTTTTGATAGTGTTGGGTTGACTTCTCGATGGTGCTAGACTATATAAATGCGTGCCTCGATATTCTTGAAATCCACCAAGTTCCTTGTGCAGTCTCTCAAATTGACCACTTACGATGCGGCGTTGCACCCGTCCCTTGACTTGAGCATCCAAGGCCCACCGTATGCTTGATTGTGTTTCTTTTTATTGTGTGTCGACACTCGACATGTTCAACACTTGTCATCAAAGTAAACTTACTACTAAGTTCTAATTGTCCCCATTCCTCAAATCATCTTCTACTTTGCACCTCATCCCTCTGAACCACCCACATTCCATTCGACGTAACACTTGTGACATGTGCATAAACAAATTGGACATTGCAAAAATGAGAATGATCCGGATCTTCTCCTTTGTTTTAGATTTATGATTTATCCTTCTTTAAGGGCACTTAGACGTGAGGGTCCTGGTTAGGTGTGTTGTTAGATGAGGCGGCCCTTTTTTCTCATTTTTCAACTGCGAGGCCTCGAAGGCTGTCCTCATCAGCCGTGGAGCGTGGCCAACCATTCTCACCAACAATAGGGCCCTTCACATGCATCGCACATGTCAGACTCGTGATGCGGCCACACCGAAGAGTGATATACAGACTTGAACGACCCAAGCAAAACCCGATATCATTGCCAAAGAGAAATCGTTTTTTTTAACAATATATTATGTTTCCTTCATCTTACCCAAATGGATCATGAGTCAAAAACAGCTCCTGCAGAGATCAAAACTAGTTCCTTTGTGACAACGCAATTGCTGATGAGTTCCCTTCATTCCTCCGTTCCAACAGGAAGCAAACAAAAAAGTTAAATCCATCTCTCGATAGGCAATGTGTTCAAAGTGCCAAAGCTAGCAAATAAATACAATGGAATTCAAAAACATATTTGTGGAAAAAAAATCCTACGGATGAAGACAGGTGAAGGACAAAAAATTCAGCCCTAAAATGTATAACATAGAACAAACTCTCAGGATTTATTACACAAGTAAATAGAAACTAAAAATCTCACAACAGTAACCAGATTTTCCTAGAGTAATTTTGGAGCATATGATGGTAACAAAGGCACACGAAGAATGTTCACAATGCTAAATTACTCCCAACAACTGTTAATACACAAAATATGAAGAAAAATATTCTCAACCATTCACATAAAAATGTATTGTTAGAATTAAGAAAAGTAAAGAAGAAATGTAGAAAATAAAAAATTACATAATTATTTTGTATTAAGATAATGTAAAATGTATTCAAATACATATTTAAAGGCATGAATATATGTCTATGTATTTAGAAAGATTTGGATAAATATGTAGATATTAACACAAACATAGAAGTATACATTGATATTGTTATAAACATATATGATTATTACAGATATCAATTAATAAAGATATAGATGTAGAAATATATAGACATAGATTCAGATAAAGATAAAGATATAGACATAGACATAGATGTACATAGGTATACATATGTATGTAGACACCTATGTAGATATTAGAAAGAGTATAAAATAGATCTGGATATGCATATGGACACATATATTCATATTGATACAGAAAATTTGTTGAAGTTACTAAAGTTTTCTCGGGTCTTCCAGGATAGTTTTGTTACAAACTCGGCCACTTGGGACATTGTGGACCAGAGTCTTGCTCCAGGCCATTTGTGACATTGTCGTAAGTGGAAATCAAGGAATGGCAACTCTAAATGCCCAGGTTTCCGTGGGGCGAATGATCAACAGCCATGACAACGGATTCCCCGATTGCGTGGACTCAATTGCCACATCATCACTTGCATACCAAAGGGGTGAGTGATTGCCAGCATATACCTTAGTGAATTTGTCATGTTTCAATCACTTTTTTATCAACAGTTTTATTCAATGAAAAAACATAGACAAAGGTATAGTTTTACACATAAATATAGAGATATATAGAGATATAAATATAGATATAAAGTTATATGGATATAAAATAATTCATATATATGAATATAGATATTGATATAAAAATAGTTATAGATATAGATATAGATATAGATATAGATATAGATATAGATATAGATATAGATATAGATATAGATATAGATATAGATATAGATACAGATATAGATATAGATATAGAAATAGATACAGATATAGATATAGGTATAGATATAGATATATATAGATATAGATATAGATATAGAAATAGATATAAATATAGATATGTAGATTCAGATATAGATATAGATACAGATATAGATATAGATATAGATATAGATATAGATATAGATATAGATGTAGATGTAGATATAGACATAGACATAGATATAGATGTAGATATTGATATAGATATAGAAATAGATATAGATATAGATATAGATATAGATATAGATATAGATATAGATATAGATATAGATAAAGATATA
>SZWC01014192.1:39614-63082 GCA_023375785.1 Penium margaritaceum | reverse complement strand
AGATACAGATATAGATATAGATATAGATATAGATATTGATATAGATATACATAGAGATATAGATATATATAGATATAGATATAGATATAGGTATAGATATAGATATATATAGATGTAGATATAGATATAGATATAGAAATAAACAGATATAGATATAGATATAGATATAGATATAGATATAGATATAGATAAAGATGTAGATATAGATATAGATATAGATATAGATATAGACATACATATACATATACATATACCTATAAATATACATATACATATACACATACACATACACATACATATACATATAAATATACATATACATGTACATATACATATACATATACATATACATATACATATACATATACATATACATATACATATACATATACATATACATATACATATACATATACATATACATATAGATAAAGATATAGATATAGATAAAGATATATATGTAGATAAATATATAGGTATAGATAGATATTCAAACAAAGATAGACATATAGATGTACGTTTACTATAAAAATGTAGATACTGATACAGATAAAGATGTGAATATAACTGTAGGTAAATGTTAAGATTTAAATGAAGATGTGAATATAGATCTCAATATAGACCTATCTTGTACGAAACATTAGTAAAACATTTGCATGTAAATTAGGTGTCTTTGTCTGTGTAAACCTAAGTATATAGCAATTTGTGCGTTCATACATTTTTTATGTATTTATTTTTTCACATTTTCATGTCTTTTTCTACCTCTATTCAATGTTTTTTCAAGGTATATATATAATATTGTGTTTATCCCTACAAAGATATGTAAACCTTGAGATTTTATATTTTTTTATGTCTTTGTGTATGTTGATGTCTATGTCAATGTCCATTTTTTTTTCTATTTCTACGTGTACGTTTATCGATATGTAAATTTATATGTTTATTGTTAAATTCATCTGTATGTTTATGTCAATGTGTATGTCTAAGTTTATATCAATGTTTATGTTTGTGTCGATGTCCATGTTTATGAATAGTCTATATCTATGTGTATGCATGTTTTATGTCTATTTCTATGTGCATTTCAATTTCTATGTCCATAATTACATGTCTTTATATGTCCATTCTTACATGTATATATATGTAGCGGGAGGGCCGGTTCGGCCCTCCCACCTTGCAATAGCGAGGGGGTGGCCGCGAGCCACCCCTCACTATTGGAAGGGTTAGCCGGTGCCCAGCCACCCGCTGGCTACCGGTCAGCCGGCGGCCAGCCGGTTGGGTGGCCGGCGGCCGGTCAAGTGGCCGGCCGGCCACCCGCCGGCGAGCCAGCAGCCGCCGATCGAGCTGGTGGCTCGATCGGCGGCCAAGAGGCCGTGAGGCCTCGAGGGACGAGGCATGTGGCCTCGTACCCTTGCCCTCGCTCACCCTCCCCGCTCGCGAGAACAAGCGAGCATGAGGGATAGAGCGAAAGCGAGGAGCAAGGGGCCCACGAGAAATGTCGGCGCGAAATCGCCAATCGTGCCTTGCACGCGACGATTTTGCGCCGACGAGTCAAAACAGAAACTCGAGTTTGTTTATCACAAACTGCGAGTTTCTAAACCGGAAAACTCATGAAAACTCACGAGTTCGAGGTAATATCCCCTCGTTTTGGACCCAGAATAAGGGAGTTAGGAAAAAGCGGAAATGGGCCTCCAGAGACTCAAAATATTTGAGTCTCCCAGCTCTGGGTCATTTATGACAATTGCCCCTCATTCCTGCGAAGGGGGTAAACCCCTGGCGCGGACTGAAAACGTAATTCTGTAAACTCCGACAACGACTTCAGAGCAGGAGCTGGAGACTCGATCCGTTACAGTGGTTCTCAGAGCCAGACGACCCTCACGACCAAGGGTTCAACAGATTCGGCGGCTACGCCACATATAAAATACCGTCAGTAGCTGCAAGCAGCAGCAGAAACGCTAGAAGGGACTACATCATCTAAAATACACCGATTGAAACGCCATAAAGTGTGTTAGAGAGCTTAAAAAGAGCTCTACTTGATGGAGACTCTTCCTTCCAGCCTCTCCTCATTTCCAGAGTGCTAGGAGGATTTTTTGGGGCGGGGTAGGGAGTTCTTACCCTAAGAAACCACAAAATCCTCCTCATTTTCAAGGCTCCTTCAAAACTCTTTCATCCAATAATTGGGACAGCGCCCCTTCCCAAGCTTAAGGACCCTCACAGCCTGAGAGCACCCTAAAAAGAAGGAAGGTGACACCTTGAACATTTTTGGCGGCTCGCCAATACCGCCGGCTCAAGGGAGACATCGCCCAAGAACGCGAGGGGCGTCAAGGAGCGTGAAGAGAAGAGCAAGGAAGACAAGAAGTTGGAAGAGAGAGTGGAAGGCTTGGTATGAATTGTTAGAATTCTCCTTGTCACTCTTTGCTCTTATTTTGTGAGCGGCACTCACATTCCTCCTCATTCTATTGTCTTGTAACTTTCTGTTTTCATAGGTACTAGTCCTTGACAATCGCCGTGAGTCACGGCTTAGGAAGACTAGTTCCAAAAATCACGACCTTGTGCTGACATGGCGGCCTAGGAAAATAGAAATTGATTTTATAAGTGCCTCACCAATCGTAAGAGCAAGGGGTTTGTGGGAGACGATTCCTCCTTAACGTTGTGGGGTGATCCTCACAACGATCTTCACGTTCTAGTCGCACGAGCGACAAGATGGCACGTGCCGGACCGTCCAAGACCAACAAGGGCAAGGTGGTGACGTTCTCACCACACGCCCTCGGCGGACTCCAAATTTTGGTAGCCGCCGCCACGAGCACGGTTACCAATCCAAAGGCAACCGTACAGCCTAAGGTAACCATACTGCCTAAGGCAATTGTACGACCTAAGGCTACCGTACCGCCTAAGGCCATCGTACCGCCCAAGGCAACCGACACCAACCTCGGTAACACCGAGAAGCATGTGGAGGCCGAAAAAGTGCCTGACAAGCACGTCGATGCGCACGTGGGCAACCCCCATGCGACGGATGACGCGATGGAGGAGGATCTCCCAGAGGAGGACCCCGACGAAGAGCACAACGCCGACGATGGCGAAGGCGACGAGGATCACGACCATCGCCATCGTCGGGCGGCAAACTGGAGCCGATTGCTCAAGAAGGATAAGGCAACCACCGCATTGCCTGAAGCTGCCGAAGGCAGCGAGACTGCCAAGAGCAGCAAGGGCGCTGAAAGCAGTCACACAGGAAGTTCCTGCGAGAACGAGCCAGACGACGACGTCGCAAAGGCAATTCGAGATGACCATCGTAGGCTCGCAGAGTTTGCTATGGAGGCGGCAGGCCGACTCAAGATCACCACCGACGGTGGAAAAATGGTACCATTCGGAGGAATGGGGACGGACCCCCTTCCTACAATGTGGCCGCAATGGGGCAGGACAGTGCCCACTTGAGCGTCGTCGCTGACAACAGTCTCCTCTGAAAGGTGGGACTCCTTGGAGGCATGTACATGATCCATACCCTCCTGCAGTGGGTAAGGTTGCACAGACAATGCAAGGCCCTAGAGGCTATTGTCGATGCTCAAAGGTCATCAGAGCTCAAGTTCGCGTTCGCCAACCTGCTGGCCCACGTCGGGCAGACCATCACGGACCTTGATTGTGATCGCCAACTACAGCGCCTGGCCGTCCATGAGGCAATTTGCCGATGCAATGACCTGGAGAAGGCGTTGCAGAGCGTGACCTAGGTGCAGATGCAGCAGCAAGTGCAGTGTGCCGCAGCTACAGATGCCACTACCGATGGCAGCGACGACCTGCCTACCTCGACGACTTCGGGGCTGGTCATGAACACGTCCTTCCTCCACAGTGTGGAGATCTTCTGGAAGGGCGTGAAACTGAACGACTGGCTGAATCGCATGGAGCACGTTCTACGTTTCCACAAGGCTCCACTTAGCCAGTGGGATGACCTTGCCACGACGCGGCTTGAAGACAAACTCTTCAAGTATGTGGTCAAGGAGTGGAGTGTGTAGCAGCTGCACCTCAAGTGGCAGCCCATGCCGTGGGAGGCCTTCTGCGCGATCATGCACAAGAAGTGTACCCAATGTGAGGAAGCGCAGCGTACCTTCCACAATATCAAGGACTTCAGGCAGTTGGGCAGCTCGAATCCTACTTAAGCGAGTTCACCGCACTCGTGGAGGAAGCTGAAAGCTTCACCGAGGGCGATGAAACTCAGACCTTCAAGTACCCGGAGTGCATGCTGTTGGAGTACTTGCGTGATAGTCTCGATATCGAGAAGCTGAAGGACAAGACCACCACAATAGCCACTGGCCAAGCTTGGACAAGCTGGAGGGCGTTGCGCGACTACATGAGCGAAGTGTATTCGGTGAACCCAAAGCACTACTCTGATGCACGGCCAAACGCGCATGCACAGCAAGGTCACAACATGCGCATGGACGCTGCAGGGGCTGGTGGGTCAGCTGGACAGCGAGGTGGGGTCAAGGGCAAGTAGCCCGCAAACACTCTAGCCAAGAAGACTGGTGGACATAAGGGCCCCAACAACAAGCGCAGCCACGAGAATGACGAGCTGCAGGCGGTGCGTGAGCTTCGCAACGCAGCCTTCCGTGAAGGGCTCTGCCACAACTGCATGCAGCTGGACCACTTTGGGGCTCAGTGCCCTGAGGCCGCTGGTGGTGGACAAGAGGCCGCGGCATTAGCTGCAGCAGTGGCACCTCGTGGGTACGGCAGGAGGCCGCGGACAGGGCCGTGGACAAGGTCGCGGTCGCGGCAATGGACCCGGCCGTGGTAACGAACAAGGCCGTGGGGCGGGTTTTCCCCACCCTTGAGTGACATTAGTGGGGACCACTTAGGGGTAAAACTAGATCAAGAGTGTGGGTTCATGTTTTCATATGAGGATGTTAAAAATTTTGAGTTTTTGACGAGTTCAAATTTCTCTATTGTTTTCTCTCCTCTTGTTGAACCGCATTCTACACTTGCTAACCGCCATTGCCCACTAAACGTTGCATCTCCAGACAAGATGCATGATCGTACATGCTTAGTGGTGGCGACACCGACCACTATACAAGAATTGTGTGATACAGTGATTGAAGCAAATGCCCTCAAAGCAATGAGTTCAATCATGTTTGTGGTACCTTTAGTCAACGATTTCGACTCAGTCAAATTTAAAGACTGGACGGTGCTAGCCGAATTCACACGTGCCCACAAGATATGGAGTCAAGTGGGTGAATCGTGGGAGTTGCGATGCCCGTCATACACATTCCGTGTTTATCATAAACTCGGCTTGCCGTCGTCAAGCCTGTTCACTCGGAAGAGTAGAGGCAACATGACGATGCAGTTCAAAGGACACATAGTTGGTGCTCCCATGAACGTACTTGCTAACACTGGAGGAGACGACTCTTTTGATAGTCTTGGCTTTACCTGACAGGTTGGCCAGAAGTACGAGCCATCGAATGGCGCAGTTGTTTTCGGTGCAACTGTACGGTACCCGTGATCGGTACTTGTAAAGCAAAAATTTGTATTCAAGGGTACACATAGAGTGTCACGTTGAAGGTACTCGACCTTCTTGACCCGTTTGAAGTGGTGCTAGGCGATCCCTGGCCCCGTGAGAACAAGGCTCTAATGTGTTTTGAATCAAAGCGTTTGATCCTCCAAAAAGGACAGCGTCGTTTTACGTTGATTCCGAGTGCGGAATTATCACCGACCCGACTCAAAGTCCATGCCAGCTTGTCTGCGATGCAGGTCAAGAGACGTATTCGACAAGGTTGTCGATACTTCTTGGCTCAGTTGTAGAAAATGGAGGATGACGTGAAGGGAGACACGCCACAAGAGATCAAATCTCTATTAGCGGAGTTCTCGGATGTATTCCAAGACCCACCGGCTGGGCTTCCACCAGAAAGACACATGGGCCACACGATTCCAGTGCAACCGGAGGCGACTCCTCCGTTCAGACCCATGTATTGCCTTAGTCCAGCAGAAAGGCAAGAGGCCGAACGCCAAATCAAAGAGTACCGTGCAGAAGGGTGGATCGAGCCCATAAGCTCGTCGTACGGTGCGCCGATCCTTTTTGTGAACAAAAAGGACGGTGGTTAACGCAAGTACGAGGATTACCGGGCGTTGAACAAGCTGGCGGTGAAAAATCGATTCCCCTTACCGTCGATTGAGGACCTTTTGACCAACTCCAAGGCACAAAAGTATTTTTGTCCTTGGATTTGTCTCAAGGGTACTATCAAATCCGCATCATGGAAGATGATGTGCCCAAAACTGCGTTTGAACGCACATGGGACACTATCACTTCCGAGTATTATGCTTCGGGCTTACGAATACCCAGGCAACCGTCCAAGGAGAAATGAACCGAACATTCACCAAGCAACTTGGACAGTTTGTCTTGGTTTACGTGGACGACATCCTGGTTTTTTCCAAATCAATAAAAGAGCACATAGAACATCTGCGCGAAGTTCTCGCAATCCTTTGGGAATAGAAGTTCTATGCGAAAGTGAGCAAGTGCAAGTTTGCACAAGATGAGCTCGAATACCTTGGACACATCGTCGGCAAGGATGGCATCCGTGTCGACCCACAAAAGGTCCAAGCCGTTGTGGACTGGCCGCGCCCCGAAAATGTTGAGGGGGATTCGGTCTTTCCTCGGCCTTGCAAACTACTTTTGACAGTTTATGCAAGGGTATTCAACCCTGGTAGCACCGCTAACGAGGCTCACGCGAAAAGACGTGCGTTTGGAATGGACATCCCATTGTGAGATTGCATTTCTCAAAGTCAAAGAGCTTCTATCTATGGCGTCCGTCCTAGCTCTTCTAGATCCATCGTAATCGTGGGAGGTTTGATGTGATGCGTCGGGAGTAGGACTCGGAGCTGTCCTCATGCAGAACGGTCACCCATTTGTGTATGAGAGCCGGAAGCTCATCCCCGCGGAAACGTGGTACATGACTGTTGATCAAGAGCTCCTTGCGTTAGTACACGCTTTCAAGATGTGGCGTTGCTACATCGAGGGTGCTGAAGGGGGTGTGACGGTTGTGACCGAACATAATCCATTGGTGTCTTTCCAAATGCAACCGAACCTGTCAAGACGACAGGCACATTGGAGCAAATGCCTGAGCCGATTCTCGTTCACATGGGAATATCGGTCAGGATGCATCAATGTGGCCGATCCACTAAGATGACAGCCTGTGGAAATTAAAGTGACCACCGAGGTAGGTGGGTATTTGATGGCCATTGCAACAGCAACAGTACAATCACCAGATCCCCGTGCACCTCTGCAGCAACCACCACGAAAGATTATCCGTTACAATGGTTTTGTAAACAGGATCCGGATGGGATACTGTGTGGATTCTTGGTTTCAAGACTCCCGAAATCTGGACAAGTACGGCTTGGTGGAGGCCGCAGGAATCTTGTGGCATGAAGAACAAGTTGTTGTGCCAAACTTGGGAGACCTTCAAGCAAAGATTATCTCCTAGTTCCACGACCCGCCGGTCGCAGGTCATGTGGGACCCCGAAAGACCAGACGGGCACTCTCGGACCACTATTGGTGGTCAGGATGGAGTGCCGATGTCCGTAAGTATTACATGACATGCGACCCATGTCTTCGGAATAAGGCTAGTAACAAGAAGCATGTTGGACTCCTCCAATAGCTTCCCAATCCTGGGACTCCATGGGAGTGTATCAGCATGGACTTCATTACTGGTCTTCCGGACACAGCCCGTGGCCACGATGCAATACTAGTGGTTGTGGATTTTTTGATGAAGATGACACACTTCATTTCTACAACCACTGACGTGAACACAGAGGAGACCGCTCGTCCCTTCTTTGAGGGTTTCGTAAAGTACCGCGGCTTGCCGTTACGCATTATCTCCGATCCAGATAAAAAATTGTTAGTAAGTTCTAGCAAAAGATTCACGAGTACTTCGGTAGTGAGTTGCAAATGTCAACAGCGTTTCACCCTCAAACTGACGGACAAACAGAGTGCATGAACAGTACTCTAGAGCAGATGCTCTGCATGTATGTGGACCCTGCCATACATGATAGGGACACATTCCTAGCACCGGAAGAGTTTGTGGTGAACAACTCGGTGAACGAGTCCAAAAAGTTCACACCGTTTTTGTTGAACAGTGGTCGGCATCCTGTGGTACCCTCTTCATTGGTGAAGAGTGGGAGTACAGAAGAGCAGGTTCCTCCCGCTCAAGCCTTTGCCGGGTGTATCGACTCCTTGTTACAGGAGGCAAAGGGTCACCTTCAAACAGCTTGACAGCGACAAAAGGTATATGCCAACAAAGGTCGTTGGGAGGTCTCGTTTGACATCGGCGACAAAGTGCTGCTTAGCACTAAAAACTTCGGCTGAAGTCGCTAGGGGCAAGAAAGCTTCTACCAAATTGGATTGGGTTGTTTTCCATTATGGCACGCATCGGGCCAGTGGCATACCGACTGCTACTTCCGTCGAGCATGAATATACATGACGTGTTTCATGTGAGCCTGCTGGCTCCATACACGGCAGACGGAACTTTTCAACCGCCGCCAACAGTCCTTGCTGTCGATGGCCAATACGAGGTCCTTCGCCTACTCTAGCACCGAGAGCGTACTCTTTGGTCGCACTTTGTTAGGGAGTATCTCGTTCATTGGGCCGGTTGTGGACCTGAACATAATTCATGGGAGCCCAAATATCGGTTGTCCATAGGGGTGGTCAACGAGTACTGGAGCGAGCTTGCAGCTCGCACAAATCGTGTGGCAAGAGGTACCACCTAAATGTGGAAAAAGTGAACAACATTCCCACAGGGCAGCATTCATGGACAGCAACCATAGGAGGTTGGGGATGCCCAACATTGTTGTCGTGCGGACGCTCCAGCCTAAAGGGGGGAGGCCGCTAGCCGTGCTGACTGACAAGCTGCAGCTTAGGTCCAAGTGCCATGCACGTGTTCATGTTTAGCTGGTGATTGAAATTATTAATTTTCTTTCACAATGTTGACAACTCACTATCTGGTATTCTCACTTGTTGGTCATGAACCGGGACGGTTCATAATAAGTGGGGAGGAATGTAGCGGGAGGGCCGGTTCGGCCCTCCCACCTCGCAATAGCGAGGGGGTGGCCGCGAGCCACCCCTAGCTATTGCGAGGGTTGGCCGGTGGCCAGCCACCCGCTGGCCACCGGCCGGCCGGCGACCAGCCGGTTGGGTGGCCGGCAGCCGGTCAAGTGACCGGCCAGCCACCCGCCGGCGAGCCAGCAGCCGCCGATCGAGCTGGTGACTCGATCGGCGGCCAAGAGGCCGTGAGGCCTCGAGGGACGAGGCCTGTGGCCTCGTGTCCTCGCCCTCGCTCGCCCTCCTCGCTCGCAAGAACAAGCAAGCACGAGGGATAGAGCGAAAGCGAGGAGTGAGGAGCCCACAAGAAACGTCGGTGCGAAATCGCCGATCGTGCCTCGCACGCGACGATTTTGCGCCAACGCGTCAAAACAGAAACTCGAGTTTTTTTATGACAAACTGTGAGTTTCTTAACCAGAGAACTTGTGCAAACTCACGAGTTTGAGGTAATATCCCCTCGTTTTGGACCCAGAATGAGGGAGTTAGGTAAAAATGGAAATGGGCCTCTAGAGACTCAAAATATTCGAGTCTCCCTGCTCTGGGTCGTTGATGACGATTTCCCCTCAGTCCTGCAGAGGGGGTAAACTCCTGACGCGGACTAAGAATGCCATTCTGCAAACTACGACGACGACTTCAGAGCAGGAGCTGGAGACTCGATCCATTACAATACATCTCCATTCATATATATACCTATATCTATGACCACATACACATCCATTATAGTTTCCATGCTTATATCTAGATACATGTTCATCTATGTTTCTTTCTTTTGACATTAATTCTTACATGCATTTATTATACATGTAATAAATGTGCATGTATGTAAAAAACTTCATCTTTCAAAGTATCCACGTGCAAATAAGAAAAGAAGTTCTTGAATGAATAAGATTTTGTTTGATTCTTTTCAAGCAATTATAATGAGAGATTAATTTAAAATAAAATCATCTCAAATGAATTGATTAATCTAGGTGTTTCTTCGCATGTCAAAAATATTAGAATGCCATGAAATTCTATATTCTTTGTTCATGTCTAGCATTGAATTTATTCTTAAGATTTTTCTAGTGTGTTCAACTTTCTAGTTAAGAACTTTCTCGTCCATTGTCTGAGCCACTACTATAATAGACAGAGCTCTTTATGTCAAGACATGAGCTACAACATGATGAACAAAAATGCTTAACGCATATTGGTAATTTCAAGGTAATGGGTCGGAATGCATGTTGCTCATGACAGCACATTCTGACGTATACGATATTGGCCCATGAGGCTCTAAGCTTGTGATACGTGACACATGCAATCAGTAGCCTTTACGGTTGAAAGAATGACATGACTTACCACCGTTCAGGTCATGTACATTAGCATTCTCTATGTCTACTGGCCTACACGTACGGAGGAAACAATGTACCCGGGACATGTTACATGCCAGCCATACTTGTGGCAATACATCTGGCCATGAAACTTACAAACTTAACAATGCTTCAACTCACTTGTCCGTGGCATCAAATACCCGGCACGTCCCTTGGCGGCTCGTCAATCATCTTTGTAATGTGGATGCACACATCCACCCTAGACGGTATCATTGTTCAACACCGATATGACACAAAGTCGAATGGGTTAATGATAGTAAGACGTTTGGTGACGATCATTCCCGTCACCAGCCCAAACACCTTAACATGCTCAGCGAGGCAAGGTTGTACATAGCAGAGTGGGACATGGTTGTATCTCCATGATCTCTCTCTGTTGGATCCATGCTCCAAGTACATGGATAAGGGACATTGTTGAAATTGTTATGAACTTTCTTCATGGGCATATGCACAATGACTTGCGATACAAGGAGTAGAGCTTTCAACTTGTCTCCACTGTGAGGGTTCTTCTTATGATGATGGAATATATGTCAGGCTTTGATGGTCAACATGCCTAGATTTCAGCCCAAATTTGTGAGATTGTAGGCGCCATGGTTGAAAAGAGATAATGTGGGTCTGTACTAGCATCGTGATACACGACACCCCATCCATAAATATTGATGGTGGATGAATCATGCGGAGTAACACTCTACGTGTCAGGTGCTCTACGATCCTCGATATCCTGTGTTATAGCTAGGGCTCAAGAAGTCGATGTGCAAGTGTGCTATAATAGAGAAAACCAACCATCATGGCTTTGTGTCAGTACTTGAAATAAGTGAAGGAGGCTCATGCTTGCCATAGACATGGCGAGGTATACCTAGCATGGCCCAACCAACTTCCTAATTTTTATAATGACACCTCTGCCGACAGTGCCATCTACCCGTCATCTGAATCATTGGAGCTTGCTTTTAAACTAGTATTGCTGAAGATTTAAAACCCCTCACAGCCCCTCATCTCGCCATGCACAACACATTGGGCGCGTAAGTCATTTATCTGATAAAATTCATTTTGGCCCAAAAGTGTACTACTTGATCCATTGCCGATCCAGTCTGATTGTTGCTCATCAGTAAAGACCAATATGAATTCCACTGGGATGAACACGTCGCAATCTTTCAATTCTTAGTGAACGGTACAATGTGTTAGTTACACAACGGAACTGGGCAGAAGGCTGGTAACTTAAGCATGGGTAAATAGTGATGCATGACAACATCATGTTGTCCATCTCAATGATATTTTCATTTGATGATGATGATTAGTCCAACTCATGGTAACATGATCTACCCATGAGCACACTCCCGTGTTCACCGTTGTTTGACAACAACCTATAGTGACTAGAAGCATCAGATGCAACCTTCTATAGTAATAAGCAATAATTTATGATCCATACCCTAAAGAATTTTACTTTTGTACCAATACTCTCTGATGCTGTTCCTCGGACATCTTTGGGATGTTCAAGTGTCAAGATTTGCGGAAGGTTAATGGGTGAAACTGGACTGAATTTTGGAAGGCCAAGGCGAGGAAGGAGAAATCTGAAGTATTTGTAGAAATATGTACATCACATGGAGAGGTGCAACAGTTCCCTGAACCAGCTGCAGGGATGCAACCACAAGTGTAGACTTGTGGACCTGCAGGGCGCCCATCCTCGATGCCTTGAGACTAAGTCTGAAAAGACCAGACCTTGAGCAGACCGATTGTAGAGGCACTAACTTGCACTGAAGAAGGCGTAGGCCTTTGTAGGAGGTGTGTCCTAAGGCACTAGCTTGTAATGCCAGAGGCTGAGGCTTGTAGAGGTAGACTTGTGAGTGGCTGCCTACACACAGCTTGAAGGAGAATTGAAAAGGTCTGAAGGCGTACTGGACTGAGTGATCTGATCCCCTTGAAGTAGTCCTGGGGGAGGGGCTCCTTGGAGGTACTTTCCTTAGGGATTACAAGTATTTTTATAACCACCTAGGTTGTTACCTAGCCACCCAGGCCAGCTAAAGGGTCACATGGAAGATGAAGGATCACTAGCAAATGAAAGGTCACTGTGAGGTTGTTGGAGGTTGCAGTAGTAGGTCGACCAACCACCCTTCAGCTGGAAGCTGAAGGGTCATAGCCTGAAAGGGTCTCCAAGGGTACATAAGATGTTGTAAACAACAGTGTTAGAAACCCGCATCCCTCTATTGGAGGGGGCAAATAATCTGTTCCTTTAAAGTAGATAAAATGCGCATCAAGATACATTTTACCCACACCCGGCCATTGAAACTGGGTAAAATTCAACACCCCCCCTCAGTTGATGATGGCCTGTATTGAAGGAGCCCGTAAAAAAAAACTTGGGAAGTTTCCTTGGTTCAAAAACACTTGATGGAGCTCCATTCTGGAGATGGTATTTCTGCAATGGTTGCTATAGAAACGGCGTTGTTTGTGTTAAGAACTCAGATGAGGCGCGGTTGGTGATTCAACAAAGAAAAGGATTTTGGGGCGTCGGGCGCATTTTTCCGAAATTGAGCGAGCTCTTTTGCCCCACCCCCCCCTTTTTTTTGGCCAATGTCACAACGCCCCGTAGCAACTCGTTCCCACATTCCACGTTCCTTCTCTGAAAAGAACGGCTAGTCGCAGGTCATTGCTGGACATCTGCGGTCACACCAGAGCCCGTAGCAACTCGCCTTGGTGGTATGGCACTGACAGTACGTTTCTGAAATTTTCTCACGCGAGACTGTCAGCATTGACCCATGTTATCGAATCGCATCCCATGATGAACGCGCGAACTGTTGGGCGTTGTCAAGAAGTTGAGAGAAATTTGCTACACCCCTGGAGGTGTAGCAACTCCTCACGGTCACGTAAATCTCAGGAAAAAAGTTGTCGGCCGAACCGCTGCTGACTCACGATGCTTGTCCTTACCGCGACTGTGACGTCATCAAAGTGGGACATATCATCGCATGCAAGACGTCATTCCACTTTGAAGAGTACAAAAAAAAACAAATTCTAAAACATGCACGCTACTTGCGAGCAGATGGTGTCACACTGCTGGTGAATGAACTTGGACGCGGAAAACTGTGCGCCATTGATTGAAGAAGTAGAGTTTAAGCCTTTTGGACAAGGTTTGCGTCGAACGAGTTGATCGGCTCTAAGAACTCAACTCACAGCAATTTCCCACGGTGAGTTGAGTTCGTTCGGTGTGACACCGGCCTTTGATCGCGAAGTCATTGATGGATGGCGCGAGCGAGCTCGCTCCTCGCCCGCCCAGAGCCCCCCTTTCTTCCACGAGGTCTTTCACACCGAATGAAGTTGAAGTGGCCTTTCACTGGCGTGAAGCAAGGGTTCAGCACAATTTCAAATGCGCAGTTTGCGAAGCGACTCAAGACATGCGCATGTTTAATGGCACACTATGTGCCGCCGGTGGACTTCATTCAAAATCGGTATGAATCCACCTCTCGCAATGAACTTGAGCTGCCCCCCCTCCCCCCCATTTCAGATGCAATCTCGCTGGCGAGGCGCGTGGAGGCGGAAGCGGACAAACGAGCTACATGCGCATGTTGTAACGTTTTCCTGGTGCGTTTTCAGCTGCGGATGCGAGTTGCTAGGAATTAGTCAGGGGCGCGAAAGGACTTCCCCCCTGTTTCTGACAGTGCGAACCAAAAACATGGGTCAATGCTGTCAGGAATTCGTCAGAAGAAGTGCAAAAAGGATTCACGCGCGAATCTGTCATTTCATTGTGAAGCCTTCCGATGTGAGGGGTTAGTCCGTAGCAATTCGTCCCGTTCGTCCGATTTAATCTGCCGAGCTCCTCGGACGCGGCTTGAGTTGCTACAAGCCAGTGTGGAGGAGGCCCACGTATCCGGGATATACTGCGATACTTGTGGTATTTGCAAAAATTGCAAGGAGGGGGAGGTGCCGGCCTCGCTCAAGCAAGCGGGTGACGCTTGAGCGACCGGTCGGCCGGTCGCCTGCGAGCAGGCGGACGAGCAAGGCCACCGATCCCGGTCGCCAACTTGCCGGTGGTTGCTCGCCACCGCCGGATCAGGTGCACACAAACTCGGAAGATTGACGTCAACTGCCCCGTTGTCCATGAAAGATAAAGACCGCGTCAAGGACTTGCAATCCATTAACAGCGTGGTTGTCGGGGAAGTTTACATAATTGGCCCTGTCACTAGAGAAGAAGCTAGAAAGTCGCCAGGTCGTTGTTGAACGGCCCGAAGCACATTTTGAAGGAGGTTTCTTGCATTTTTCAGGGAGGTTCCACCAACCTCTACCAGTGAGGGCCAGAAGACTCCCACATCTCCTCTAGGGATATTAAAGGCTTACGTGAATCCTCCATCTCCACTGTAAATGCCAGAAAGTGTGGCGTTAGTGTGTTAGCACCAAAAGGTGTGTTCTTTAGATACAATATCCATTCTTTAGGGTCTGAGATTTGTAGAGAAAAATTTTCAAGTCCACACAAGGTGGTGAGAGATGTCTCTGGCCTCCACTATCTATAGTGAACTACTACAAAAATACATGAATACTTTCAGAATGCCACTGAATAATTCTTGATGGCTTGAAATTTTTGAGGCAATGCGTGAAGAGCGTCTCTATGACACATTTAACTTTTGTTAACAACATTCTGTTGGGAAAATGTTGTGTTCGATGATCTCTCCTGCTCTTTTCCAATCGAAATGGTTGTTGATGGCTATGAAGGAGTATTTTTCGGTGATGGGGAGCCATCCTCCTCAACAGTTTTTCTCACCATGTTGAAGGGTAAGCTTGTTAAAGTTGTAGGAATGTCTTGAATGACTGCGTTACTACAAGCTTTGTCAGCTAGTCCTAAATAATATTTTGTAGTGATCCCGTTGCATCCATGGACGAATCTGCTCCCCCTCTGGCTTTTTCAGTCAGTGTTGTAGAAGAGAAGTTTGTTGTAGTTGATGAAGAAAGAGCTTCGCATTATTTTGTTCCAGCTTTCTCTGCTGAAAACGTTGTTGCCATTGACGTGGAAAGAGCTTTGTGCTCTTCTTTTCTACCTTCGACAGCTAACAGGGCAACGGCGTTTGACTCAGAGAGAGTTTCACGCTCTTCTATTCCAGCTTCAACAGTAGGGAGCGTAGTGGCGGTTGAGACGGTAAGAGCCTCATGCTCTTCTGTTTTAGCTATTTCAGCTGGTTTGTTGTAAGAAGTTACATCAGTGTCCGTTGCCATTGTAGACAAGTTTATCACCATTCCAGCTTCATCACCTAGTGTGATGTAGAATGTAGCATTGATCATTGCCACCTTGGACAAACCAACTGCTTTTCTAGCTTTGTCAGCTGGCATTTTGTTCAATTTTCTAGTAGTGCTCGTTGTCGTTGCAGAGACATTTGCTGCATCTCCATCTTCATCAGCTGGCGTTATGTAGAGTGTTGCAACCCTGTCCCTTGCCATTGTGGACAAATCCGCTGCCGCCCGAGCTTCTTCATCTAGTGTTGTCCAGAGTGTTGCATCCGTATCCACTACCATTGTGAATAAACCTGCTTCCGACCCTACTTTGTCAGCTGGCAGTGTGGAAACTATTGCACCCGTGTTCCCTGCCGTTGCGGACAAAACTGCTGTTGCTCTAGCTTCGCCAGGTGGTAGCGCGTAGAGTTTTGTAGCCATGTCTGTTGCCGTTACGGACAAAACTACTGTTGCTCTAGCTTTGTCAACTGGCAGCCTGTAGAGTTTTGTCTCCATGTCCATTGCCGTTGCAGAAAAATCTGCTTTTGTGCTAGCTTCGTCTGCTCATTTGTTGTTAGATGATGCAGCAACATCTGTTCCCTTCATATGTAACTCTACGACTGTTCTAGTTTTTTCAGCTTGGGTTTTGTCAAGTGTTGCACTCGTGTCCGCTGCTTTTCTAGACGGACCTACTGCTTCTCAAGCCTTGTCAGCTGGCGTTGTGTAAGATGGTGTATATGAATCTGGTCCTTGTGCTTGTTGTGTGGCTTGGTTGTGTAGGCTTTCAATGTCAGGCTCAAACTTGAGGTGGAGATCCCAAGGCCGCTGGGCAAAAATAGATTGGAGTACAAAGATGTCCACTAACTGCTACACATTGTGAGAGGATAGGCTTGTGGTCAAAGCCTGCTGTGAATACGTTGGACATTTGCCACCACTTCCACATTGTAGATGTCTTTTGCCTTGACTTCCATGGTGTTCCATGTGTGGGAGAACCCTCCTTGTTTTTAGAGGCCTTTGACGTGCTCTGATACCATATCAAGATTTGCGGAAGGTGGATCGGTGAAACTGGACTGAAATCTAGAAGGGCAAGGCATGGACGGAGAAATCTGAAGTTTTTGTAGAAATGTGTACATCACATGGAGAGGTACAAGAGTTCCTTGAACCAGCTGCAGGGATGTTGCCACAAAGTGTAGACTTGTGGACCCGCAGGGTGCCCGTCCTTGATGCCTTGAGACTAAGTCTAAAAAGACCATACCTTGAGCAGACTACTTGCAGAGGCACTAGCTTGGACTGAAGAAGGCACAGGCCTTTGTAGGAGGTGCGTCCTAAGACACTGGCTTGTAGTGTTAGAGGCTGAGGCTTGCAGAGCCAAACTTGAGAGTGGTTATTTATACATAGTTTGAAGGGAAATTGAAAAGGTCAGAAGGCATACTGGACTAAGTGATCTGAGCCCCTTTAAGTAGTCCTGGGGGAAGGGGCTCCTTGGAGGTAGTTGCCTTAGGGGTTACAGGTAGTTGTATAACCACCTAGGGCAGCTGAAGGGTCACCCAAAAGATGAAGGGTCACTGGCAGATGAAAGGTCACTGGGAGGTTTTTGGAGGTTGCATTGGTAGGTTGACCAACCTCCTTTCAGCTGAAAGCTGAAGGGTCACAGCCTCAAAGGGCCTCCAAGGGTACCTTAGATGTTGTAAAGACGAGGATTAGAAACTCACCTCCCTCCATTGAAGGAGGAAAATTTTCTGTTCCTCCTAATTAGATAAAACGCACCACAAGATGCATTAGAGCCAAAACTGGCCATCAAAACTGTGTAAATTTCAACATTAACAAGTATAGAGCATCCCCAGATGCGTATGTGCTCCTTTAAGAATTGACAAGTACTGTGGACATGCCTTCGTGATGTGCATGCAAGGCACAAACCATGCTAAGATACAAAATAGTCCAGTTTTTTTTCACCACTAAAAGCATGAGATACATCAATGGCAAGTTGGAGTTGGAGAGAGATTACATTTCTCAAGTTATTCAAGTTTGATCACCTTCCCTGAATTATCATACTTATATCTTTTAACTTTTACGAGACTTACCCATTTCACACTTTCAGTCATGCTACTGATGTGTCTAGGTAATTCAAAAGTATTCAAATACATGTGCCATTTTGATTTGTAACAATGCATTTTTGGGTCCCACCAATGCGTTATTCAAGACTGTGGACTTGGCACCTTTCCAACGTGTAATGACATCGTTCTCATTTTAGATAGGTTGTGTGTCCAAGCACATCACGCTACTCGGAATTATTTCCATATGGTGAAATTCCTAGACCACACGACATCCTATGGTACCCACTTGCCCTTTGAGTGTAGGGAAGACAGTCTTCAGGTGCCTTTTGTCTAGGTCTTTGAGCTACCAGATGACTATCTCATCCTTCATCAAACCATGGTAGACACACGTGTTAAGAGACCTGTGTTGTGACAACCTCATGTGTTGGACAAGCTTAGCAATATCCCATGCAATGCAAGACCTCGTGGTCTGTAATGTTCACTTGGTTTGTAAGCATCGTCACATGACATGTTTACACATGTAACATGGTGCCCGCACCGACCAGCAGGAGCCAAGGGCTCCAGTAGGAATGGTTGTTCAGCCAATTCAACTCAACCTGGTGCGATAGCCACATGTGGACCTGACCACTACAAACTTTCCCTTTGGTTTCCTAGGTTAAAATTCGGATGGAGGATGCGATTGAGTCTAGTTGACCACGCCCTTAGGGTACCACCCTGGCGTGAGCCCCATGAAGAGAATTTTCTCACAGGAAAGGCGGCACAATGTTGTAGCCCGATAAGTATTTTCCTGGGCACTTGTTGCAAGGATGCTCCTAAGCAAAAGCGGGAGGACGCTTCGCTACAATCCCAAGGCTGAACACCCACAAAGCCCACCAGAAACTTCATTTCCCACCTCACAGGTTTCTCTTCAATGTCTAGCATGAAAATCCTATGCTGAAGCATGGAAGATATTGTCGCTGTGACAACATAAGAGGATAGATGTCTCTCTAAGTCAGTGCACAAAGCTTCACTGAACCTTCAAGCACAAAGGTCACATGTGGAAAGACCCTCTTTGGGTCCTCACGATGAAAATTCTTGCTTCGTCATGAAGGTGACAAATGCACAAGCAATCCTTGCACCACAAGGAAAGATGAGGGTGCAATATGGATACATACATTGCCAAATACCATGTGCTCAAAAAGCAAGTGTCACACATATTTTTGCGGACACAAGCGTCATCTTCACGTTTCACTCACTTTTTTTACTTTTTGTACATGCTTAGTTTGATGAATGAACTCCTTTCCTTTGCAAACCAAGGACGGTTCGTAGCTAAAGGGGGAGGAATGCAACATGATGACCTAGTCGTGGTACACAATAGGTCTCTACCCCACGGGTACAATTGGCCCTAAAATAACAATTGTGTATTTTATACACCCAAACAAGTAATCTGGGTAAGTCGGGTTTTATCTTGAATATGAATATCTGTCACGACAGGATGTTTTCTTTTGTTGATTATTAATAGTTTTCTGTAGTGGAAGAAGATGGACCGTCTAGGCCTAAACAATGACATCAGCAGAGCAGGAAACATCTTGCAATATCCTACCATATGATGATATTTGGTCGATGGGCTGCTTCGTGACGCCCACCTCGTGGGATTTCAACCACCGGTTGAGCCGTAGAGGCCAACCAATCCATTCTAAGGGCTTTGACCTACTCACCTACCCACATACAATCATTTTGTTACACATACTTATGTTTCACACTTTCGGAGCTTCATTCCTGTAACCATAAATGATATATGCAGCACTCACTTTATAGTGAAAAACCTGAACAATATTCATAGAATGTGCCACAGTCAATTGATCTAACCATAACTTAACCAATTGCATGTGGTACATCTATGACTATGGAGCCTTTTCACGTTTAAGAACGACATCAAAAGCATTTCCATGTTTCGTCACTCACATGTCTGTACATCAATTATTGACTCTTTGTCACAAAGAGTGTGGTTTGGATCATCGCTTTTAGTCTTGTTACCAGTATTGTGAATGTTTCCCATCCATATTGTACTTTATTTAGAAGTATTGCACTCTTTGCTGCATACTTCATATCGTGAATTTTGTTTAATTTGGGGTTTGTTTTGAGTCCTTCCAAGAGTTGTCTTGCCCTAAAGCCTGCTATGTTCAGTTACGTTTACATCTTTACCTAAAAAAGCGCAAGTCGTTTGTCTAATGGTTGTCGTCGTTTTTTGCACGGAGTCCCCATCGATACCCGTGGCAGGCTCAATATGTTTTTCGACTATTTTGTACATACACCTGTTTTTGCTCCTTGCATAAGTTTCAAGACAATTGTATGGGGATAGGGGTGTATTAAAATGAACCCTCATATGGATCCATTTTATTTATTGAACATTGCATCTGGTCCCTCTCAATGAGTCCCTCGCCTTCGTTCACACATTGGGTTCGACGATGGCCGATCCAGCTTTAGAATATTTTGGGCAGCTACGATGAAAAAAAGATTGTGAAAAGACATGGTCCTTTTTGCTTTCAGCCGTCTAGTGTATCACTTATGTCAATTTAGGGGTGTGTAATCAGGGACCCCTCCACGTGGGACTCTTCGGTCAAAAATGACATCGTGAAAATGCAAGGAGGATTTCCATGTCACGTTTTGCAGTTGTGGCTTGTCAAAGATGACAGAGTCGCCTATTTTCTGTGTCGAACGCGAGGGCCACGCGACTCCCTTGTTTCAAACGTGGGCGCATAACGACATCAGCTTGTGTCAATCGTCAGCGATGAAAACATCTGTCATTGCATAAATTCTCCAATTTGTACAACGTGTCGTTTCATGAGCTTGAAAACGTGGCGAAGTCGGGTCGTTTGATGTAGAAATGTTTGCAAAGACCTCATTGGTGGTCTTCATTTGCCGTCGTCGCCAACTATAAATTTGAGCCGTCAGGTGAGAGTAAAACATAGTTAACGTTTGGGTCTAGTTGAGGACCCACTTGGCAGATTCTTCGCTTGAAACTGCAAAGCACCTGCCGAGGATGTTTTGCGCGAAAGCGTGAAAAATCCTCGGCTACCGAAACAAGATAATCTCTCCAACCATTCATCTCCTATTCATTGGAAAGCCCAGAAAACCTGCTCTAGTAGGCCAAACCATGTACCTACTCCTTGTAATGGCGGAAGTCATCGACACAAGAACCGGCTATCTCGAGTTGAGAGCTTCGCTGATGGCCTTCCTCGTTCAACGCCGCCTGGCTGCGTGCTTTTGTGCTCATGGATTAGCCGATACAGGTCCTTGCGCCAAGCCAAAAGTAAATCTTGGGCTCCAGAATCAATTTGACCCTTCTTAAATCCCATCCGCACGTGCTCCGGGAAGACGTCGCGTGCAAAACGCGACGCGTCCGGCATCGGTTCCGCTGCCAAACCGCCGCCTTCGCAACAGACGAAAGACATCTACCTTCCCACTCCCTCTGAGGGGCTTCCTCCATCTAAGCGATTTCCTCGGAGGGACTCCTTGCGAGGGAGGGGCGTCCTCACCACCCTGAAGTGCCCATGCGCGCTTTGACGGGTCGTCGCCGCCGCCACACACGTGAGGTGATGCCATCACCGTAATCACCGGGACTCAACTCCACCCAACCCTCCACTCGCGTGGCTGTAAAATTGCAAGCACTAAAATCTCACTCGACGTGACCACGCGCTAGACGTGACTTGAGATCCAAACGCATGTAGCGGCGGTGGGAATCTCCCACCGCCGGGCATGTTTCCCAAAGGGAAACATGGCCGGCGGGTTTTGTCGCATCCCTCCCCATCGAATTGGTACCACATCGACTCAATGCGCCTCGCCTACTTTGCCAACGCGGATGCCTGGGACGAACGCGGCTGACATGCACGGACATGCGGTTCGCGCTCCACCAATGCAGCTCAGCGCTTTCGCGACGGAAGAAGCCCATTGCACTCGCTCGCCCACTGGTCAGGCCACCACCACCATTCCTGCCACATTCAACACCTCCACCTTCCCGCCCGTAACGAGCCATTGGCCGTCGGCCAAAAGAAACCAAAGCCGATCCCCGCGCTCACTTTCGCACCGTTCTCCACGAGGCCTCGTGTGCGCGGCACCGTGCAGCTCCCCTCCTATACTCCTCTCTCTCAAACCACCGAAAGGCCTGAGGTGAAGCTCAGGACGTGCAGCCTGCACGTCCTGACGACGCACTTTCAGTTCACTCCCAGGCTCAGAGCGCTCACAGCTGCCGCAGGAGGGAGGGCCAGCAGCAGGATTGGGCCGAAGATGGAGTGCCTCGCCCCCGCCGTCCGTCGCGCGCGCCGTCCCGGAGCGCATGGCACTGGCGTCGTTGCCGCAGTCCCGTCGGCGGCGCACATCCTCCTCCTACTCGTGGGCGCCTTGGCGTGGCTGACACGCTCAACCTTGTCGGCAATCACCCTGCAGTCGTCGCAATGTGCGTTCGCGTTTGGAGACGTAGCGCACTGAGCTGCAGTTCATAGAGTGCGCGTTGTAGAGCCCACAGAGCTGTAGAGACCTATCCTAAGCTAGCGCACAATGCTGTGGAGAGTGTCACACTCTCCAGCAGACACTCTGAGTGTCTGCTGCTGCGGCGGCAGACACTATCCGTGGTGGTGGTGGGTTTTCCTTCACCCACGCGCTCGAGCTGCACAACCGCGGCCTGATATGCCTCGCTCGGCCATTGCTCTCTAAGGGGACGCACACCACTGGAGGCCTCCTACCCGCACACCACTTCAGTTTTGTCCCGGCGTCCGCAGACACTTTTGTTTTTTTGGCACACCGCTTGTGGCGCACGTGTCGTGCGAGAGAGCTGCTCAGAAACGCGGCTCGGCATCCCTCTCTCGCCGTTGACACGGATAGCGTAGCGTGCGACAGCCTGAAGGTAGGTGGCGTAAGGCCTGGTCCTCCCCCCCCCCCCCCCCCCCCCCCCCCCCCCCCCCCCCCCCCCCCCCCCCCCCCCCCCCCCCCCCCCCCCCCCCCCCCCCCCCCCCCACCAACTGTGGCAAGAGTGCTCCAGTGCTTTCGCGCAACGCTCACTGGCCTTGCTGGCATCATCGCACCAATATGGACTGTCGTTCTCGCACTTGAGCAGCGGCATTGGTCAGCTCGGAAGGCCCCACGGCAACCCTTCCGCTCGGTGACGGCTTTGTGTTGCACAAACTTGTGTGAGCCTCGCGTTCCGACTGGCTTGGCAGACGCGCTTGAATGTTTGAGAGCTCTAGACTGTTAGAGAGCTCGTGGGTGAAGGACGTACACACTGTCCGTGAACCTCACGTTCGGATTGGGCGTCGTGTCATTCGTCCGCCAGCCTTTTCTTTCTTTCCGTGAAGGCAACAAGGGAAAGGCAGTGGTAGCGGTACGGGACGTCTGCTTGACCGTCCAGTCTCCGCCCTCGCCTGAGGAGTACTGAGCAGAGAGGTGGTCAGACTGGACGGCTGCTACTGGGCCAGTAGTCGCAGTAGTAGTAGTAGTAGTAGTAGTAGTAGTAGTAGTAGTAGTAGTAGTAGTAGTAGTAGTAGTAGTAGTAGTAGTAGTAGTAGTAGTAGTAGTAGTAGTAGTAGTAGTAGAAGTAGTAGTAGTAGCAGCAGCAGCAGCAGCAGCAGCAGCAGCAGCAGCAGCAGCAGCAGCAGCAGTAGCAGCAGCAGCAGCAGCAGCAGCAGCAGGAGCAGCAGCAGGAGCAGCAGCAGGAGCAGCAGCAGGAGCAGTAGCAGTAGCAGTAGCAGTAGCAGTAGCAGTAGCAGTAGCAGTAGCAGTAGCAGTAGCAGTAGCAGTGGCAGTGGCAGTGGCAGTGGCAGTGGCAGT
>SZWC01014191.1:5818-20195 GCA_023375785.1 Penium margaritaceum | reverse complement strand
ACCACCACCACCACCACTACTCCCACCTTCACTAGCAGCAGCACTAGCACCACCAGCATGACCACCACCACTACCACTTTCAACACCATCACCTTCATCACCATCATCATCATTGACTGCCACGGTCACCATTACAGCCAGCATTGTCATCACTCATGGCCGTGCTTGTGGCAAGATGAGTCCATGCATTGGAATGTGGGGAAAGGGTTGGGTTGAGAGGGAGGGGAGAGCCTTGACGATTAAGTCGCGTGCACAACCACTTTTCTTTGCAGGTAGTGAATGAGCCCACGATGGTGGTGATACGTTACGAGTACGTCAACATCTATCACACCGTGACTGACTGGTACAACGTCTACCAGTCCATCAAAGTTGCGGGCATTGAAACGCGACCCCGCGTCATCTTTGTCGATGGACATGCCAAGGTGTGTGGTGACNAACACCCCACAGACTCTGCCAGCCTTCCATGTCTCACCCTCACACGCCCACTGGCCCTCTGTGTCGATCTGCTCTGGAGCATGCTCCAGGGAAACCTGGACCCAGTGTGGGCACAGCTGTTTGGACCGTACCGATTCCTCAAGAGCTTCAAGAGAGGCCCCATCTGCCTCTCACACGCGGTCATCGTGCCGCTCGGCTACCACTCCGCCGTGTTCCGAGCATACACCGGGCGGTCAGGCTCCCCGGCCCAGACGAGGGGCCATGACGCTCATTTCTTCCGAACGTGCTTTCCACCGCCTGGGCTCTCAACAGTTCCCCTCGGCCAGGGGGGGTGGGGGTTGGGCAGCTGGGGCCACACCGAGCTAGGGAAGCAGGGCGAGAAGGGGCGGCAGAGAGCGAGCGAGTTTGGGGAGTTTGTGTCGCGGTCGTATGGGCTGGGCGTGACGGACCCTCCATGGTCGCAGCGGCCCTGGGAGCAAGGCTATGCTGCAATGGACTTCACTGCTGCTGCTGCTGCTGCTGCTGCTTCTGAACCTGCAAGTGAGCAAGGAAAGGGAGTAGGCGGTGGCAATGGCACAGTTTCTGCGCAAGTGGTGCCGCATGCCCAGGCTGCACTCACACAGCAGCAGAATCGGAAGCTCTTGCAACAGCAGCAGGAGGAGCAGCGGCAGCAGGAGCAGAAGCGAAGGCCTGTGCGCCTCCTCATCATCCGGCGTGACCCCTACCTGGCGCACCCTCGGCAACACGGTGTCGACTCAAGGGGGCTGNGCAGCGAAAGCTCAGAGCAGCTGGTCCGACACTTGCGCTCGTGGGCGCTTCAGCTGGGGGCCCCACCGCAGCAGGAGGCTTCTGAGAAAGCGGACAGGGCTGCCGTCCGACGAAGCTGGATGGAAGCAGAAGCCAGAGGGGTTGGGGGAGGGATGCTTAGGAGGGAGAGTGTCGACAAAGGCGATGGTCTGTTGAACGGCGACAGCCAAAGCGATGACGCTGATGGGGAAGCGTGGTATGACCCGCGGACATCAGAGGTGAATGGAGGATCGACTATGGTGGTTGATGGCGTCGCCGCGGACAATGGTTATGGAGCTGCAGAGAAGGTTGCTGCTACGTGGTTGCAGCCGAGTGCACGTGCGCAGTCGTCTCGCCCACCGATATTCGTCATCAATGGGACCATGACGGAGTGGTCTGTGGCCCGCCAAGTGGAGGCCATCTATTGGTCGGACGTGCTCGTGGGTGCCCACGGGGCGGGCCTTACGCAAGTGATCTTTGCACGGCCGAACACGGCCCTCATAGAGATCCGACCTGCGAGCGACAGTCGGGACCACGCTGAGCTGCTTGCCAATCTCAGGGGAATTATGTATCACAGAATAGAGCCGCGCGATCCCAAAGAGCTTGCAAACGTCATTGCCAAATTGATGGAGGCAGATGTGATGCCAAAGCTGCGTCCTAGAGCGTATGCGCACCAGTCTGTTCACCGAAAACGTAGGAGCCAGTTGCTGTAGTACATTCCACATTTGACGATGTGTCAGAATGCAGTTTCGCTGCATGAGTCATTCAACGAAAAGTGACCTTTCTGTCTGCAAGGTGTTTCGATCAAAACTCTATGATTTGGCTGTAGATAATTGCTTCGATGAGGAGGATTGGTGCCTTCGTGGACAGTCGGCGCAAAAGTGACCTCTTGACTACAACTATATACACATTTTTGTAGGCTACTGGAAACACTGGGAGGGGAGTCCTGGCGTTAGCAGGACATGGTGAGGGGGAGAGTGGCAACATGTTGGGATTAAGAGATGTCGCCATAAATCCAAGCTCATGGTTCAAGCACAACACAGGAAAAGTGAAAACAAGGGAGACTAGAGGCTGTAAAAAGCTCTCGGTGAACCGGCACTCACAAACCCTCGTCAAGAGTGAGGTGTGCCCGGCCGCTACCCTTGGACTTGAGCCAAACCTCTTGGATGGAACTGAGGGCAGCTAGTGCCGGAAAAATTTGGCAACATGATCCCAGCATAATCAGCAACATGGACATTGCCAAACATGCACAACATACGTTGCATGCATGACGCATCCCGCAGCATCCTACAATAAATGTGGGCACATGCAAAACTCTCAAATGCACCATAAGCATCCAGAAGCTAGAATGTGAAGAACGAATGGTGCAACCATGCAACCCAAGCCATCAGAGTGATGCTCATAAGCTATGGGATTGCAACGTGTGCTTCCACCGGCGAGAGCATGACCAAGTGGCCTTTGTGCTCTAGCTATCAAAACATATTGTGGTGCAGTGGATGGGCACACGCAGCTGCTATGCAAACAACACAACCAAACTCTTACACACGTACCTGTGCCAAGGGCAACGTACTCGGATTCACTCGAGCTCAGTATGACTGTAGCGGAGGGCCGGTTCGGCCCTCCCTCCTCGGTGAAGCGAGGGGTGGTTGCGCACCACCCCTCGCGTCAGCGAGGGCTGGCCGGCGGCCAGCACTTCGCTGGCTGCCGGCCAGCTGGACGGCCGGCGGCCGGCCAAGCGGCCGGCCGGCCACCAACCGGCCAGCCGCCCGCCGCCGATTGCGGCCTCAGCCAGATCGGCGGCTGAGGGGCCACAATGGCCTCGAGGGCGAGGCCTCGTGGCCTCGTGCCCTCGCCCCCCCCCCCTCGACCTCCTTGCAAGCGAGCAAGCGAGGACGAGGGATAGGGGGAGCAAGGTGAGAGCGAGGAACGAGGGGTGCGTACGAGAGAAGTCGGCGCGAAATCGCCGATCGTGCCTCGCACGCGACGACTTCGCGCCGACGCGTCAAAAACGAAACTCGAGTTCGTTTAGGACGAAGACCGGAAAACTTGTGCGAATGCATGAGTTCGAGGTAAAACCCCCCGGTTTGGGTCCCAAAACGAAGGGTAAGGTCAAAAACAAAAATAGGCCTCGAGACTCGAAACATTCGAGTCTCCCTGCTCTGGGTCGTTGATGACGATTACCCCTCAGTCCCTTGACGCGGACTAAGAATGCCATTCTGCGAACTCCGACGACGACTTCAAAGTAGGAGCTAAAGACACGACCCGTAACAGTGGTTCTCAAAATCTGATGACCCCCGCGACTAAGGGTTCGACGGAAACGGCGGCTATGCCATATACAAAATGCCGCCGGTAGCTGCAAACATCAACAGAAACGCCAAAGGGGCATACGACGTCCACACTAATCTGTTTCAAGCTCCAAAAAGTGCGTTTGAAAGCTCTTGAAGAGTGTTTGCTTTAACCTCCCAACTTCTTTGAGCTTCTTCTCCACCCCAGGGAGCTAGGTGGATTTTTCTTCGATGGGGTGGGGAGTGCCCGCCCCCAAAACCACCAATTTGCCTCCATTTCCAAGGTTCCATCCCCCCTCCTTAAACAATTTTTTTGGGACATCGTCCCTTCCCAAGGCTAGGGGCTCTTACGGCCTGAGAACACCCTCAAATGAGGGAGGACGACACCTTGAAGACTTTTGGCGGCTTCCCCAACGCCGCCGGCTTTAGCAGGGCGTCGTCAAGGGGCGCGAGACGCGCGAAGAAGACTCAAAAGGAGGCCAAGGAAGACAAGAAGACCACAGGAAGACAAAGCAGTTAGAAGAGGGAGTTAAAGAGTTGCTATGACGTGTAATTCCCTTCTTACTCTTTGTCTTGGCTTTGTGAGCGGTGCTCACACTTCTTGTCGTTCCCTTGTATTAGAATTTCATGTTTTCCTAGATTCTAGTCGCAACCAAGTGCCATGAGTCACGTTCATGAACAACCTGGTTGCAACTTCGGGGCCCGTCATGAACACGCCCTTCTGGAGATCTTCCAGAAGGGCGTGAAGCTTACCGACTGGTTGAACCTCATGGAGCACGACCTACACGTCCAGAAGGCTCCACTCAATTAGTGGGGCGACCTTGCCACGACTCGGCTTGAATACAAGCTCTTCAAGTACGTGGTCAAGGAGTGGCGTGCATATAGGCCTCACCTTGAGTGGCAACCCATGTCGTGGGAAGCCTTCTGTGCAATCATGAGTAAGAAGTGTACCCAACGTGAAGAGGCGCAGCACGTCTTCCACAAGATCAAGGACAATAGGCAGCTGGGTAACTGGCTTGAGGCCTACTTGAGCGAGTTTACCGTGCTCATGGAGGGAGCCGAAAGCTTCACTGAGAGCGATGGTACCCAGACCTTCAAGTACCCAGAGTGCATGCTACTGGAGTACTTGCGCGATGTACTTGCCAGCGAGAAGCTGAAAGACAAGACCACCACGACCGCAACGGGCCAAGCTTGGACAAGTTGGAGGGCCTTGCAAGACTACATGAGCAAAGTGTATTCGGCAAATTTGAAGCACTACTCAGACACACGACCGAACGCGCGTGCACATCAAGGCCGCGATGCACACAGGGATGCTGCTGGAGCCGGAGGGACAATCGGGCAGAGAGGCGAGGTCAAGGGCAAGCAGCCAGCAAACCCCTCAGCCAAGAAGACTGGTGGAGACAAGCCCCCCAACCACAAACGTGGTCGCAAAAATGACGAGGTGCAGGTGGCGCGTGAGTGATTAACACGGCCTTCCGCGAAGGACTGTGTCACAACTGCATGCTGCCCGGACACTTGAGGGCTCAGTGCCCTGAGGTTGCTGGTGGTGGACAAGAGGCCACGGCGTTAGCCGCAGCGAGAACACCTTGTGGGGAGGCTACAGCAGGAGGCCGCGGACAGGGCCGTTGTCAGGGTCGCGTTCGTGGCAATGGGCCTGGCCGTGGTAACGGACAAGGCCGTGGGGCACGTTTTCCCCATCCCTGAGTGACGTTAGAAGGGACCACTCAGGGGAAAAACTGGATCATGAGTGTGGGTTCATGTTTTCAGATGAGGAAGTTAAACAATTTGAGTTTTTGACGTGGGTTAAAATTTCTCTGTTGTTTTCTCTCCTCTCATTGAACCTCATTCTGTACTTGTTGATCGACGTTGCCCACAAAACTTGCATCACCAGGCGAATTGCATGACCAAACCTGTTTAGTGGTGGTAACAACAACCACTGTGCAAGAATAATGTAACACAATGATTACAGCAAACACCCTCAAAGCGATGAGTTCAATCACGTTCGCGTTGCTTTTAGTCAACGATTTCGACTCAGTGAAATTTAGAGACTGAAAGGTGAATTCACACGTTCCCACAAGATGTGGACTAGAGTAGGTGAATCATGGGAACTGTGGCGTCCACCATATAGATTCCGTGTTTATCACAAACTTGGCTTGTCATCGTCGAGCATGTTCACTCGGAATAGTGGAGGCAACATGACGATGCAGTTCAAAGGACAGCTAGCTGGTGCTCCCGTGAACGTACTTGCTAATACTGGAGGAGATGACTCCTTTGTTAACCTAGGCTTTACCCGACAGGTTGGCAATAAGCACGAGCCATCAAATGGCGCAGTTGTCGTCGGTAGCAACCGTACGGTACCCCTGATCGGTACTTGTAAAGCGAAATTTTGTCTTCAAGGGTACACACAAAGTGTCACCTTGAAGGTACTCAACCTTCTTGACCTGTTTGACTTGGTGCTAGGCAATCCCTGGCTCCGTGAAAACAAGGTTTTAATGTGTTTTGAATCAAAGCGTTTGATCCTCCGAAAAGGACAGTGTTACTTTACGTTGATTCTGAGTACGGAATGATCGCCGACCTGACTCAAAGTCCATGCCAACTTGTCTGCGATGCAGGTCAAGAGTTGTATTCGACAAGGTTGTCGGTTGGTGAAACTAGGGCGCAACTAAGGCGCAAGTAGGGCTCAACTAGGATGCAACTAACGCATAAGTAGGACACAACTAGAGTACAAGTAGGGCTCAAGTAAAGCATAACTAGGGCGCAAATAGGGTAGAAGCAGGGCGCAAATAGGGCGCAACTAGGGTACAAGTAGGGCACAAGTAAGACGCAACAAGGACGAAAGTAGGGCGCAACAAGAGCGTAACTAGGGCGAAACTAGGGCACAAATATGGTGCATCTAGGACAAAAGTAGGGTAAAACTAGGACACAACATGGGCGCGACTAGAGCGCAACTTGGGTCCAACTAGGGCGGAACTAGGACGTAGCTAGTGTCCAATTCAGACGCAACCACGTTGCAAGTAGGGCACAAGTACGACACAACTAGGACAAAACTAAGACACAACAAGTGTTGAAGTAGGGTGCAACTCGGGCGCAACTAGGGCGAAACTAGGGTCCAAGTAAAGCGTAAACAGGGCACATGTAGGGCACACTCAGGGCGCAAGTAGGGTGCAAGTAAGGCGCAACTAGGGTGCAACTAGGGTGCAACTAGGGTACAACTAGGGCGCAAATAGGGGGTAGCTAGTGCCCAACTAAAACGCAACTAGGGAGCAACAAGGACGTAATCAAGGCATAAGTAGGGTGCAACTAGGGCGCAAGTAGGGCGCAAGTAGCATGCAACTAGGTTGCATATAGCGGGCAAGTTGGGCGCAACTAGGGCGCAACTACTGCACAACTAGGGCGCATTTAAGGTGCAACTAGGGCACAACTAGGGCGTAACTAGAGTGAAGCTAATGTCTGGTTGAGGTGCAACTTGGGTGCAACTAGGACACAGCTAGGACGCAAGCAAGGCGCAAGTAGGATACAAGTAGGGTGCAAGTAGGGTGCAAGTAGGACGCAACTAGGGCGCAACCAGGGCACCACTAGGGCCTGGCTAGTGCCCAACTGGGATACAACTAGGCCGGAACAAGGGCGTAACTAGGATACAAGTAGGGCACACGTAGGGCACAACTAGGGCACAATTAGGGCGCAACTAGGGTGCAAGTAGGGCGCAACTAGGGTGCAACTAGGGCGCAACTAGAGCGTAAGTAGTGGCCAACTGAGACGGAACTAGGGCACAACTAGGGTGCAACTAGGTCAAAAGTAGGACGCAACTAGGATGCAGCTAGGGCGCAAGTAGGACACAAGTAGGACGTAACTAGGGTGCAACTGGGGCGTAAATAGGGCGGAACTGGAACGCAACTAGGGCGCAAGTAGGGCGTAAGTGAGGCGCAAGGAGGGCACAACTAGGGCACAACTAGGGTGCAACTACGGCGCAACTAGGGTACAACTAGTACGTAACTAGGCCGTAGCTAGTACCCAACTGATACACAACTAGGACACAACTAGGGCGCAATTAGGGCGGAACTAGGGTGCAATTAAGGCGCAAGTAGGCTGCAATTGGGGCGCAACTAGGGCACAACTAGGATGCAACTAGGGCGTAACTAGGGCGTAGCTAGGACCCAACTGAGAGACCACTAGAGCACAACTAGGACGCAACTAGGACACAAGTAGGGCACAAGTTGGGCGCAAGTAGGACAGAAAATGGGCACAACTAGGGCGCAACTACGGTGCAAGTAGGGCACAACTAGGACGCAACTAGGGCACAACTAGGGCGCGAGTAGGATGTAGCTACTGCCCAACTAAGGCGCAACCGAGGCGCAACCAGGGCGCAACTAGGACGTACCTAGTGTCCAAATGAGGCGCAACTAGGGCGCAACTAGGGTGCAACAAGGACGCAACCCCACAACTACGCCGCAATCAAGGCGCAACTATGGCGCAACTAGGGTGCAAGAAAGGCACAAGTAGGACGCAAGTATGGTCCAACTAGGGCGCATTAAGGGCGCAGCTACGGCGTAACTAGGGCGAAAATATGGTGCAAGTAAGGTCCAGATAGTGCGCAACTAGGGCACAACTAGGATGCAAGTACGGCACAACTCAGGCACAACTAGGGCGCAAGAAGGGGGCAAGTAGAATGCAAGTAGGGCGCAAGTAGGACGCAAGTGGGATGCAACTAGGACACATCTAGGGCACAACTAGGGCCCATCTAGGGCGCAACAAGGGCGCAAGTAGGGCGCAACGAGGGTGCAACTAGGGCGAAACAAGGCAGAAACTAGGGCCCAACTAGGATACAACTAGGGCGTAGCTAGTGCCCAGCTGAGGCAAATCTAGAGCACAACAACGGCACAAGTGGGGCGCAACTAGGGTGCATGTACGGCGCAACTAGGATGCAAGTAGGGCGCAAGTAGGGCGCAACAAGAGTGCAACTCAGGTGCAAAATGGGCACAAGTCGGGTGTAGCTAGTACCCAACAGAGGTCTCACTAAGCCGCCACTAGGACGCAAGTAGGGCAAAACTAGGGTGTAACTAGATCGCAACTATTGCGTAACTAGGGCGCAACTAGAGCGCAAGTACGATGAAACAAGGGTGCAAGTAGGGCACAACTAGGGCGCAAGGAGGGCGCATATAGGGCGCAAGCAGGGCGCAACTAGGGCACAAATATGGCACAACTGGGGTGCAAATAGGGCACAACTAGGGTGCAACTAGGGCGTAGTTATTGCATAACTAGGGCACAACTAGAACGCAAGTAGGGTGCAACTAGAGCACAAGTAGGGCGCAACTAGGGCGCAAGTAGGGCGCAACTAGGGCGCAACTAGGGCGCAACTAGGGTACAGCTAGGGCACAACTGGGATGCAAGTAGTGCACAAAGAAGGCGCAACAGAGGTGCAACTAGGGCCTAAAGAGGGCGCAACTAGGGCACAACTAGGGTACAACGAGGGTGCAAGTAGGGCGCAAGTAGGACACAACCACAGTGCAACTAGGGCGCACCTAGGGCGCAACTAGGAGGCAAGTGCGGCGCAATTAGGGAGCAGCTAGGGCGCAAGTAGGACGCAACTAGGGTGCAAGTAGGGTGCAAGTAGGACACAACTAGGGCACAAGTAGGGCACAAGTCGGTCGCAAATAGGGCGCAACTAGGGTGCAAGTAGGGCAGAAGTATGGCGCAACAAGGATGCAACTAGGGCGCAACTAGTTCGCAACTAGGGTACAAGTAAGGCACTACTACAACGCAAGTAGGGCGTAAGTATGGTGCAACTAGGGCACGACTAGGGTGCAACTAGGGCGCAGCCATGGCGTACCTAGTCTGTAACTGAGGCACAACTAGGACACAAGTAGGGCACAAGTAAGAGGCAATGAGGGCACAACTAGGGCACAACAAGGGAGTAAATAGGGCACAATCAGGATCCAACTAGGGTGCAACTAGGGCGTAACTAGGGCGCAAGTAGGACGCAAATAGGACGCAAGTAGGACACAACTAGGGCAAAAGTTGAGCGCAACTATGACGCAAGTAGGGTTCAACTAGGGTGCAAGTAGGGCGCAAGTAGGGTGTAACTAGGGTGTAACTAGGGTGTAGCTAGTGCCCATCTCAAGTGCAACTAGGGTGCAACTATGGTACAAGTAGGGCGCAACTAGGGCGCAACTAGGGCACACTCAAGACACAACTAGGGCGCAAGCAGGGCGTAACTAGGGCGCAAAGAGGGCGGAACAAGGTTGCAACTAGGGCGCAACTAGGGCGCAAAGAGGGTGCAAGTACTGCGCCACTAGGTTGCAAGTAGGGCGCAACTAAGACCCAACAAAGGCGCAAGTAGGATGCAACTAGGGCGCAAGGGCGCAAGTAGGACGCAACTAGGGCGCAAGTAGGACGCAACTAGGGCACAGCTATGGCGCCAGTAGGGCGCAAGAAGGGAGCAAAGAAAGCACAACTAGGGTACAAGTAGGGTGCAAGTAGGACATAACAAGGAGGCAAGTAGGACGTAACCAGAGCGCAACTAGTGTGCAACTAGGGCACAAGTATGGCGCAACTAGCGCGCAAGTAGGGTGCAACTAGGGCGCAACTAGGGCCCAACTAGGGCGCAACTAGGGCGTAAAGTGTGCGCAACAAGGGTTCAACTAGGGCGTAGCTAGTGTCCAACAGAGGTGCAACCAGGACGGAAGTAGGGCGCAAGTAGGAAGCAACTAGGACGCAACTAGGGTACAACAAGGGCATAAATAAGAGGCAAGTAGGGGGATCTAGGACACAACTGGGGCGCAACTAGCGTCCAAGTACAACGCAAATAGGGAGCAAGTAGAACACAACTAGGGCACAAGTACAGTGTAAGTAGGGGGCAACTAGGGCGCAACTTGGGTGCAACTAGGGCGCAACTAGGGCGTGGCTTTTGCCCAACTGAAACACAACTAGGGAGCAACTAGGAAGTAGCTAGGGCACAAGAAGGGCGTAACTAGGGTGCAACTAGGGTGAAGGTAGGGTGCAAGAAGGGTGCAACTTGGGCGCATCTAGGGTGCAACTAGTGCGCAACTACGACGCAACTAGGGCGCAAGTAGGGTGCAACTAGGGTGCAACTAGGACGCATCTAAGGTGCGAAATGGGCATAACTAGGGCACAACTAGGGCACAACTAGGGTGTGGCTAGTGCCCAACTGGGGCGCAACTAGGACACAACTAGGAAAAAAGTAGGGCGCAATTAGGACACAAGTAGGGCGCAAGTAGAGCGTAAGTATGGCACACGTAGGGCGTCAGTAGGGTGCAAGTAGGGTTCAACTAGGGCGCAAGTAGAGCACAACTAGGACCCAACTAGGGCGCAACTATGGCGCCACTGGGGAGCAAGTAGGGCGCAACTAGGGTGAAATTAGGGCCCAAGTAGGGCACAACAAGGGTAAAACTAGGGTGCAACAAGGTCATGATTAGGGCGCAACTAGTGTACAAGTAGGGCACAACTAGGGCGCAACTAGGGCGTAGCTAGTGCCCAAGTGAGATGCAACCAGTACACGAATATGACGGAAGTAGGGCGCAACTAGGGTACATGTACGGTGCAACTAGGGCGGAACTGAGACGCAACTTGGGCGCAGCTAGGTCGTAGTTGGTGCCCAACTTAGTCGAAACTATGGCGCAACTAGGGCGCAACAAGTGTGCGACTTGGGATGATGCTGGCAATGTACAACAACTATTGTGAATAGTGATAGACGTCATAGTTGCGCAATGTAGGCGCTGCCACTTATGCTGCTATTATTGTCCGCATTGTTATTGCTATTGCTTGCTAAATCAATGCAGATTTGTATCCAGCATGCACGTGACTTGCTAAATGTGCGGATTGCTTCACCCGGTGTACTGGTACAAACCACCTAATGCCCGGGTCTTGACCACCGAAAGAACTCTATCAGCCATGCATGGGTGAAATAGGTGGCTAGCATGCACCATGCGTGTCACAAGGAAAGTTATGCAGCTGTTGGAGCATAATCAAGACAAAGCAAAAATCTCACACTACGCAACACAAAAGTATCTGAGCTCAGATCTCATAAATCAACACTCGTACCACTGACTAGACATCCCTGTAGCACAGCCCCTAGGGATCAGCCACCCCAAACCACACAAACTACACCAGAGCATGCAAGGAGATACAATTCCACATCGTCCACAAGCGTATGTAGCATGCGCGACTATGCCTCATGTCTAGAGTTCACTCTAGTGATCTATCACATCAGATCAAACATGTCGGGCTTGGAGAGGGATACAAATTGTGCTCATTATTGGACCACAATCATTGGTAACCATGTGTTGTCCATGGCGCTGGAATCCTTGTGCCCTGAGATGAGTGCAATGATGCAACATCGTTAATTTCATACACGTGTGGACAGAAGTCAGTTTTTTGCAGAGTCTTGTATGTGGGTGAAGTCAAGAGATCACTTGCATAGTCTTATGCCAGAAACCCACTCTAAGCACGTCTCAGCTATACAAGGCTACACTAGGTGCTGAAAATGAAAACTCACTTCTTGACTTTCTCGAAGCACTTTTACAGATGGAGAGACAATTGCAAGAATGGGTAGATGGAGAGGATAGCCAATTCTGGTGGGTCCATGGAAGGGGGGAATATGGTGCATCATAACACAACAGCCTGTGTTATGAGCAAGCTGCGCATCATTCATTCTTCCCAGGATGACATCGCCCTCCATGAATGGCTGAGATAACAAGTCCACCACTAAAGGAAGATTTTATGTTCTAACAATGTCACAGTTGAGGCACCATTGTCTACCTTTGAGACAGCTTGACTCACTTCGGTGTGGGGTCTAATGCACCTACATACATTGCAATTCTACTCCGCTAATACCAGAGTTGTAGGAACGGTGTAGCCTCAGCGCGCTAGTGCCCTGTCATGAGCTACTTGTGGTGTGAAGGTTGCACAACTGACCCCTTGCATGCAAGCATCAGCTGCGCACCCATGCTGCTAGCAGTGCCTACTGCTTGCTTAGAATCTTTCAGGTTTAAGGCATGGTGTTCGAGGTTGAGTGAGAATCTTGATCACATGTCGNATTAATACATGTTTACAAATGGGAACCGTGGATCTTGAATTTAGGAGTTATCACTCGAGACAAGGACTAGAGAAAAGCACTTTCACTTACGAATTGGCTCATCTCCTCGCGACGAGTGATTGATTCACGCAGGTTCATCGCGACGCAATGAGCCTGCATCACTATTCGTTAACAACATGATGTCAACACATTGATTAGTTGGAACGTGTGTGACTCGTGTGGACAATGGTCCACAATTGACTCGAATCTTTGTGCTCCGCGAGTGGACGCGACGAGTCCAACTTATGTCGAACAATTGGATGGGCTATGTGGCAAGGAATGCGAGATGATGCCTTCCAATGTAGATTTGGCCAAGGTACTCGACTCGTGTCCTTCACACTTGGCAAGATACTTCACCAGGTCATGTGCATACGCATGAGGTGGAGACAAGACAAGACGAGATCAATATCATCTCAAAATTCTAACATCAGCCTCCCCTCGAAGTGTCAGGGGATGATCTCAATCTCGCCTTGAATTCCAAAATCTTATTCAAGATTTCGAGATTTCCAGGTTGTTTAAGTTCCGGGAGGTATTTCATTTTAAGCGTCGTGCCTTGTTGAGATTCCATTTGCCAGGTCTTGGGCGTTGGGTGCCAATCAACGAATGCAATGTGATGCCACTCCACAGCAGGAGGTCAGACTAGCCTACTGTCCTGGATGTTGCTCCCTCTTTGCAGACACTGCACAAATGCAAGTTTGACTAAAGACTGATTCGCGGACTCGTGGGCACCACCGTGGGCAAAGCATGCAGGGCATGAGCTAGACGCTACTTGTGTACATTGATGCAATAACAGCATCAGGAAAGGCCAGATTTTTCTTTCTATCTCCCTCGGTAGTGCCCACTCCCACGTGGCAGCAAAGCGCGTTGCCACAACAGCCGGTGCTGCTGCTGCTGCCTCAGCCATGCACTGCACATCTTCTTCCAACACCACCACCACTGCGCACCATAGCTGGCCCCAACATGCCACAGGCAGGGTTGTTCCACCCAGCCATACAGGTACTCCTGTGATCGGTTATATTTTGCTAAAACGCTTTGCAAAGCGTTTAGAAAAATACACCCCTGTCGCCAATAAATAGCTGGTGCTGTCTCCATTGCTTCAGAGGGGCTCAGAAACCTCCAGACTGCTGTCGGGTGAGGAGCCGCTCTTCCATCATAGTTTGTGGCGGCCCCAAGGCCAACGACCCTGGCTGCTGTCCCGGCTGTCCCGCCTGACCCGCATTCGGGGTCACCGCGTCCTCCAGTCGGTCGACGTCGAAAACGGACAAGGGTGTCATGGGCCGCACTCGGGACATGGCACCTCCCGAGCTCTCGTCCGCCTCCGCCATGGCCAGGAGCTGGGCGCGGCTCATCGCGCGCGAGTGGTTGCGCGGCATGGCGCTGTCGCCGTCGCCAAAGTTCGCCTTCCCTTTTGGGAAGGCCTGGCTCTTGGCCTTGCCCTTCATCGCCTCCAGCACCGCCGCCGGCACCCCGCCAGCTGCTGCTGCGGCGATGGCCGCCGCGTCTCTGTCTGCTTTCGACTTCACTGGGGCGGACGGCAGAGCAAAGCCTTGGCTCTTGGCCATGACCTTGAGCCACTCCTCGCCAACGGTGCTTTCTGTGGTGCTGCCGATGTTGCCGGGAGCAAAGAGGTCGATGCTCATGCGCTGCCGCGACTTCCGCACCCGAAGCTTATCGGAAATCGTACGCTGCAGACTCGAAATCGACTGTGCGCCCTCGGCTGGCCCAGCTGCTGCTGCTGCTGCACCCAGCTCTGCCTCCAAACGTGCTGCTGCAGCGGACT
>SZWC01014190.1:43527-62231 GCA_023375785.1 Penium margaritaceum | reverse complement strand
GCACCTTAGAAAATACTAAACAAGCATGTGATAATGTGCTAACTAAAAATTTGCACTGCTTCTCAATTACTGATGAGCACTAAACAACAAAAGAAAACAACTTGAAGCCATTGTGCCACATGCACACTGATCATGCACATAGCACACAAAGGCATGGACAACAAGTACAAACTTTCATGTTACACATTATCCACCAATTCATTTTCATGTGTACATTCATTCACATCCATGCACTTAGCTTTTACCATATTCATTGAACGTCAGTACAAGCATAACAATACACATGATGAAAATAGAACTGTCAATTATTGGATGTGAAATCTGAAGGATGCTTTCAACAACAATGCCAGGGCAGTGTCCTACTTCCGGAATTTAACAGCTCTATGCCTTGCCAACCTGCTGGCTGCTGTAGCTGCCAGTACACTACCTGTAGGACGTTTTGATGCCCTTCCTGCTGCTAGGGCAACTTGGGCTGCACGCTTTGAACTATGCTTGAAACTGCCAATCCTCAAAGCTGATGTTAATGCTGGATCATGTGTTGTTGTTGAAGCCAACTGCCCACCTGCTGCTCCTTCCTCACCTGCTCCCTGTCCATCAGGTGATCCACCTGCTTCTCCTTTCTCACCTGATCTTCCCACATTCCCACCATCTGCTGCTGCCCCATTTGCTGCTCCCCCCTCAGCTGTTTCTCCCACCCCACCGGCTGCTCCCTCATCACCTGTTGCTCCTTCCCCGCTTGCTGCAGCAGCAACCATTTTCTGGTACCTCCCCACTTGCTTTCCCTTCCTCACCTGGTGCTGCTTCTTCACCCCCCCCCCTTCTTCCCTACCTGCTATGCCGTCACCATCTGCTTCTCTCTCTATAGTTGCTGCTCCATTGCTAGTGGTTGCTCCTCTACTTGCTGCTCCATTCCCACTGGCTTCTCTCCTCCGTTTCACAGTTGTACGGCTGTTCTCCAGCTTCTCCTGTGTGCGAACACGCACTGGACGTGCATGAGACAGTCCAGGCGTGTCACTCATGACACGCACGGAGACCATAACCTCCACTACGGCATCTTCTCCCCCTACTGCCTCCACATCCTCCTCCTCCTCCTCATCCTCACCTTGTCTCCCAGTCATCCTCAGGTTCACTCAGCACTCCCCCTTTCTCAACCACCTCTCTGTCGTCCTCACTGGTATCTCCTTCTGCTTCTGCTTCTGCTGCATCTGCAGCTGCCTTGGCCAGATCCTTTGCTGCTTTTCTTCCATTCCTGATGTATTGTTTGCGCAAACAAACATGGCACCGTACAAGGAGCTCCAGGGTTGATAGCTTGAGCCTGTTCCTCCAAGAAGTATGGATGAGCTCATGTGCGGAAAACACATGTTCACACTCAGACGATAAGCATGGCTATGAAAGGAGCTTCAAGGCCAAATCCTGCAGCACAGGAAGATTGCACATATAATTCACGTGCCACTCGATGGCAGTCATTGTGCCACAATTCACTTTTGCAACTGGAGCAACAGCCTTGGCATTCCTTCGCAGTGTCGCCATGAGATCATGGTGCACTGTTGTCTATGCCAACTGGAAGACCCTGATCTCCTTCATGATTTCATCCTGCTTATCCTCAGGAACCAAAGCCTCCACCACAGCCTGCCAGGCCTGCAAGGTTTTCGCATCCTTTGTCAGGTCATTCCCGAAGTGCTCTGGATGCAGCTGCCAAGCAGCGGCATACAGAGGATACGACATGTCCTTTGACCGGTGGTGGTCCAGCCTACCTAACACAAAGTTAATGCGACACTCTGCAACCTTCCTCCCCTTCNTTCTGCAACTCCTCCCTCAGCTCCAGCAAACTCTCAACCATGTCAAAGACAGAAGCAAAGCGGGTGTCACACCTGTTCCTCAGCACCTTTCCCCCTGTCTTGTCCTTCAGCCATGTCCGAGGCATGGCATTGTTCCTGAAAAAGGAATTACCTTCTCACATTTCCAAATGATCCCAGCACCCCATGCAGACTTTCCAACGTCCTTCATGATGAGGTCTACGTTATGCACACAACAGCCTTAAAGGAACAGCTTGAAACAACTTCTGGGAACTTCTGCCTCAGCCTGGAAATGCTTTTTTGTTGACAGACGCATTATCACAGATAATGGATTCAACTCTGTCCTCACCCACTGCTTCAATTTCTGCCTCTATCATGGAAGCAGCATGGTCTGCATCCCTTCTCAGTCCTCTCGCATCACGTGGAAAGAGGTGGATGGATCCCATGGAATTCACTGCCATGGCATTGTACATAGGTCTAACCTGCCTATCTGACCACTCATCCACAGCCTGGCTTGTTCCATAGATCGACCATCCCTACATCAGTGGTGCATCAAGCTCTGCCAATTCTACATCCAACTTAGGCAGCAGGTCATTGGTCACAGTGTCTGTGCTTGACAGCTGGAAACTGGCAGTTATCTTCTTCCCTGACTTGAGGACTTCAAGGAGAACCACTTCTTGACAGAATGATACAGGCAGAGCTGCAATCGCCATTAGCTTTACAATGTCCATCTGGCAGCGGTCATTGTAGTACCTGTCAGAGTGCTCCACCATGGTTGACTGGCAGAATGAAGCAGCCTTGTTACTGTCAAGCAGCGGGATCTCACCCTCGGGAGTTGTTGTGGCTGCTGGCCTGCTTAGACGCACTGTGTTTCCATCTTCATCGTCACAAGAATCCTTCTCCAGCATGATTCCCACGTTGGCTGCCTGTCTCGCCTTCTCTTGTGCCTCCCACAGCTTCAGCCATGGGACCGGCTTGTCCTTGGTTCCCCATTCAGCACCCTCTCCCTTGTACAGCTTTGCACTTTATGGCTACTATCCTGCTCCGGGAGGAAGGACACGCTCCAAGCCCAGAGCATCCCTAGTTGTTGGTGGGGGATGGAGACACCTTCCCACGTTTGGGTTGCTGCAAGCAAAGTGTCTGCGGATAAGGTCACATGTACCTCTGACTTTCTTTGCACACGACCCACAAACAAAGCCTGCCTTCTTGCGGCTTTTCGGACACGGTTCGCAATGCTTGGACAGCTCCTTGGTGAGAAATTCACTAGTGAGTGCACTCCTAGTAGGTGGATTCCACTTGCTCGCATCAAACTGGGCATACATGGCAGATACTGGAGCAGCCAAGGGACTAGATCCTGCGGTAGAAGCTCTGTTTGAGGTTGGCTGAGAGCTTGGTTGAGAACCATGGCGAGAGGAATGTCCGCCAGGTGGGACCCGGTGGCAATGCCTAATCTGACTAAGTGGTGGCTACATCATGGAGCAGGGCGCTCTGTTGTTACTAAGACAAAGAACGGGTTGTTTTGTCACAAATGAAGCAGTCATTGGCGCTCGATGCATTCAGGATTACCCTGCCTTGGAAACGGTTGATTCGGCTGCCAAATCGACGGCCTTCAATCGGTTCCTCCTTTTCTGCGCATCGATCATTTGATTCGCGATTCAAATGTGGTTTAAATGTTTGAATGGGGGGTAGCGGAATTTGAAAGTATTCCGTAATTCACAGCAAAAACAAGGTGTTGGGAGGTTTGCAGGAAAACCATGTTTTGCGGACGCAATTGTCAAGTATGATAAATTGCACTAAATGACATTTCTACCTCCATCTCCGTCGCTTGTTCAGTGGTCCGCATGATCGTCAAAGTACGAGGTTACGCATGCAATTGAACCTAGAAATTTTGGCCAAGGATGATGGAAACCGTTGCCTCCCAGTCCACCCTGTCAAAGCTTAACATGCCCACCTCCACATGCAGGAACCCCATTGGTCCAGTATATGCAGTCATGTCACATGGAAACAAAAATGTATCTCAGGTGAATGCATGCATGCATTTCTGCAGCGAGTGTTCCGGAGCCGAACACAGCAACTAATTCTGTGGTGGTATTTATCCGCGTGACGAAGTCAGCGTGTCTGAAACTCTGGTTCGGACTGTCCCGGCCATGACTACGACCCTACACCACATTGATGTAGCATCGAGGTACCTGGCAGTTCTGATGTCGTTGTAATGCATCTCCTACGAGCAACTAAGGCAACACTGATTGTGAGGCCTATTGAGAGCCGTCCAATCGTAAAATGGATTAGAGACAGAAAACAAATTTTTAGACATAGACAATACCTTGTTTATTGCAACCACTGGGGTTTGCATGCGCTCCATCTCAAATGGTCCCAAGCACCGAGGTTTGAGCATCACAAAATCTTTTCCATGAAGGTTGATGTCGGCAGAGCTGAGGAGGACCCTGTCACTAGCGACGAAGATGTCGTCCCTGCAATGCTTGTCGCCATCTTGCTTCAACGCCATCTGTATCTTTGTGTGGGTGTGTTGTGTTTCTTCCCAGAAGTTGGAGAAGTTGCAGCATTGTATATTGACTGCGGAAATGTTGCACTAACTCTGCAATCCTAATGGTGTGGTGGGATGTTTACCGTAAACCTCTTGAAGTGGTATTTCACCCATTGTGGTGAAAATAGTGGAATTACATGTGAGTTTGGCGGTTGGCAGTATTGCTGTCCAATTGGTGCTGTGGCACTCGCATAATGTGCAGAGAAGTTGTTCAAGTGTTTGGTTCGTGCACTCCGTTTGGCCGTCAGTTTGCCAATGAAACGCCATCAAAAGTTCAATTTGAATCACATAGCATTTCATCCGTTTGCGCATAAAAAAACGACTCGTAATTCAACTGTCCTTGTTGCTTGTGATAATGCACGGTACCGTGTAGCTACATGATGCGATTGAGAAACATTTGTGTGGTGCCCTCCCCGGTGACCATGGTCGTTGCAGAATGAAGTACGACATTTTGGGGAATCTGTCGGCGACCACGAGCTTTGCGTCATAACATTCGGGTGTCATAGGTAGTCTGGTGATGGGGTCCATTGAGATATCGCACCTTGGTTCTGTCAAAATGGGTAGCGACTACAACAGTCCTGGTGGCTACGTGCGTCGTGCTTTTTGTCTCTGGCACGTGTCCCGCGTTTTGCAAAAAATTGTCACGTCTGTCTGCATCCGCTCCCACCAATAGTTTTTGGCCAGCTTCTTGAGCAACTTGTCTTCACCAAAGTGTCCTCAAGGGCCGGTGTCATGGCACTCCTCAAGCAACATGCATGCACATTGTTGCTTGGAGGCATGACTACCTGCTAAGTGAATCGACTTTACCAATAAGGTATGTCGAACCAAAACTAGGTTCTGTCGTATCCGCTGTGGAGCTCGTAGCCACATGTGAACAACTATTGTAGGAATGGGTCTCAATCCAACTGCAAGGTTGCGACGTCAGCCGTTAGGTCTGGCCGGTGACTGAGTGCATCCACTGGATTTGTTTTTCCCGGCCGGTATTCAATGTCATAGTTGAAGTTGGACTAAGGAACTCCATCCATCAAGTTTATCGACGGCTGAGATTCGGTTGCATCTTCAGATATTTTTGCACGTGATGGTCGGTGCTGACGATACATTGTCGGCGATCCAGGTAGCACCGCCACATTTTGAATGTGTCCACTTCGTCAAGAATTTATTTCTAAGTGTAGTTCAGCTGTGGTCCATGCAGTTTGTATGACAAATACATGATTGGTTGTTCTCCACCGCCGTTGTCTTGGAGGAGAATGACTCCGATGGATCAATCTGAGGCATCGGTGGCCATAATGTAGTCCGCCGTTGGATCTATTATAGGAGAGCAGGCGTCGAGGTTGGAGCATTTTGTAAAGTCACGAATGCCTCTCGCTCCTCTCGATATTCTCTCAAGTAGTATTGGAGAGAGGCATTGATACCCTCGCATTATCCTTCATGAACCAACAATGGTAAACTCATACACCCAAAAACACGTGGACGTCCCGAACATTTGTTGGCGTTGGCCAATTGACAACTGCCTCCACTCTTTTTTTAATCCATGTTGATTTTTTTGCCGTTGATGACATTGCCCAAAAACTCGATCGAGCATCGACTGAAGTCATACTTCAAGAGTTTTCCATAGAACTTTGCTCTTTGTAAACCCTTGAGGATTTTCTGTATTTTTCCTTCGTGCTCCTCCAGAGTGCGGTTGTGCACCAGGATGTCGTCGAGGTACACGACAACAAAGTCGTCGAGATATGGCCAAGAAAATTTGTTCATCACAGCCATAGACATTGTTGGGACATTTGTGAGTCCAAATGGCATGACTGTGAACTCAAAGTACCCGTAGCGAGTTCGGAACATCTTATTCTCAATGTTGGCATTGGCCATTCTGATAAGGTGATATTAGCTCTGTAGATCAACCTTTTTGCATGTTTTTGCACCCCGAAGTCGATCAAAAACTTCATCGGTACAAGGGAGGGGGTATCATTCTTCATGGTTACATCATTCAACGCCCAATAATACACGCACATCCGCATTGTGCCAGTTTTTTTTTTGAGAATGGAAGTGGTATAGTGTATAGTGACATAGATGGTTGGATGAATCCCTGTCTAAGCATCTCGTCTAGCTGCCGCTTGAGCTTGGTCAGCTTTTGGTCGCTCATCTGATAAGTTTCCCTGACGGTCGGTCTGCTGTCTGGCTTCAACTCAATGCAATTGTCAATTTTGCATTTTGGCGGTAGGGTTTGCTGGAGTTTGTCTAGGAAGAGGTCCGCAAACTCTCGGATGACAGATGTGAACTCCTCTGGAACCATCACGAACTTCTCTGCTTTGGTTGACGATGTTGAGGCTGATGAGCCAGCTACCATGACCGCTTCCTCCTCGTCCAGTTCCACGTGGACAAGCCACGCATGAGCCCCTCATCTTATGTAGTGTTTGGCCGTATGCAACGAGATTGGCAGGACTTGCAGTCGTTTCTTGGTTCCCGTGATTCCTCTGTTTCTTCCCCTTTTGCTGCAAGTGTCATCACTTTCCCTCCGAGTGTCATCACTTTTGCTCTGACGAGCAGTAGTTGTCGTTTGGTGAAGTCAATCTCCTGGTAGACGGCTCTGGTACTCCAATCTACCTTCTGATTATATTGGTATAGGAAATCTCGTCCGAGGATGTTTTTGTGGTCACTCATTGGAGAGGAAATCCAGGCCGTTATGTCTCGCAGATCTTTGACTTGTAGTCAGAGTAGTTCTCTTAGTCATCGGATTTGTAATCTTCCATCAACAGTTTTCCCTTCAAACACCCTTGGTTTGGTTTGCAAGCCCAGACTCTGAACACTCTGAACAAGCCCATGTCATTGCTTACAAAACTATGCGAGGTCCCTCCATCCAATAATTCTGGCACTGTTCTTTGACTGTCACAACCTCTTGATTTTACTCTCAGCGGTATCACCAGTTAGTCGTCCTCGTACCCCCCATTGAACTCTTTTACATCAGGTACCCTCTTGGGCGATTTCAGCCGTTCATATGGGTGATCGTTCAGCGCAGATCGCTCCTCACTGACAAGAGTCCTGCCTTCTACTCATGTCCTTTGCCGATTCCCGACTCAGTTTACTATGACTTCCCTCCCCTTTTTGGCCTGATTTCTATAGCGGCACTTACCGGCAATGTGACCAGGTCTTCCACATTTACAGCAGAGCCGTTGATCCTCCAGATTGACGGCGCCTACTTCCATCGGGAATGGGGAGTCACCTCACTGTAATCTTCAGTGACCAAAATACTCGACCATAATGGACTCCCGCCAAAGCCTCCATCGCGGAATTCTGCTACTGGATCATGTGCTGGTTGAGACCTTTGAGTGTTGATAGTTGCTGGGTCAGCTCCTTGTTGATATGAGCTTTTTGGCTACCTCCTGTGGTAGCTTCTGTCATGGTGTTCGGCTATGGCGACTGCCCTTCATTCGTGGGGCCCGAGGTTGATTTGGTCGTTGATTTCACCGGACCCATGGCCGTGTAGCCGGCCACGCAAGCATTAGTCGTCCCCTCAGTTTTTGCTTGCATCACAAACTGCGCTTGTTCCTCCTCCATTGCTAGAGTCGTTGTCAAAGACCAGCTACTGGTCCCAGATACGCTCGCTTCGATCACGTCATAGCCGCGAAGCCGGTGAAGTCTTGACGTGCAAGATGCACTGTCGAGTCGTGCAAGGTAGTCCTTCAAATGAGTGAAGTCGATGCGTGCCCCTCCAGCAACGGTTTGCTCTGATACCTAGTGTCATGCTTGTCGTACGAGAACATGGTGAATAGGGAAAGATGCAGGACAGATTGCGATTCCGGAATTTGGGACACTAGAGCACTTTACAAGTAGCGGTAAGTGTACTTCAGTGACAAGTATCGTGTTCGTCGAACAATACATGTACAATTTCAAGAACGAGAATGAGCCACATGTTGGGTCATTGGTGCTTCAACAGAGTGATGCATGTGAGGTTGCACTCCGAGTGGCTTCTTCAAGAAGCTCCACTGAGAAATCCGGGGGCTTCGAGTATATCAAGGTTTTGTAAACATTCAACGCCATCAAGAAGTCGACCAAAAAACATCAGGCCATCGATATTGTTCGTGGCACTTTTGTCATCGCTTCTAGAAGGCACTTGAATTCGTCCAAGGCTTCAAGAACGGAACGTCGCCAATTGGGGAACTTGGCCAAAATGCTCTCGCTCGGTTGACGTAAAAATCCAGCTTTTTTACGTAGAAAAATAGGCAGCAGGTTGGGGCAGCAGCGTTGTTGATGTAGCGTGCAGGCTTCCACGCTCGTTGCTTAAGTCTACTTCCCCCTCAGACTGCTGCTCTAGAGACAAAGTCTGGAAGCTCTGGGTTTGTTACTCATAAATGTGTGCGCCAGTATTAGCGCCAGAAAGCAACTGAAAACTGAAAGTGACTGGTTAGGAATGAAGAATGAGCAACAATGGGAGACCCCTCCAAGTTCTAGCTCCCCCCCACAAGTGTAGAACTTGTTACTCAGCTAACCAGCCAATCAGAAAATAGTCCTAGACCTATTTTTTGGCAGGCAGGGTTTTCTCGGTGAGCCCTGCCAGATGCCCGACAGCCCAAAACCCGGGCGTCATCCGTTTTGCCTGAAAACTGGACCATACCATAATACCAATGCTGCGAAACACAGTCGTGCGGTTAGGATCAGCTAGAAAAATAGCAGCAAAGAGTTATGACTGCCCGAACCCAGACAGCACCTACGACGGTCCATGATGCCAAACAGTGCAACGCAGCAAGAGACATGGACCCTAGGCAAAGCATGATGCTGCAGACGCAATGGCACAGTCAGAAATAGCGCTTGGTGCATGTAGATAGCATCTGCGGTGTTAGTGACCGCCGGCGGCCGGACCGCCGAGGAGGCCTGCCGATGAAGCTGAGCACGTCGCCGGAGGGAGGAGGCTCCGGCAGACTGCAAGTAGGCCTCAGCGTACGTCGACTCTACCGGATGACACTCCAGCCGCGTCGAATCTCGCCACCAGTCATCTGCACGCTGATGTACACAACCCGGGAGGACACAATAGAGCACAATGAGAGATGCGCAAAAACCAACACTCCCCCACACGCGTAGTGCATATGTGCGGGCAGAGACACAGTCAACAACCAGACCCCCCCAGGGCATGCACAGATGTAGGCACGGACAACGAGAGCCACTCCCGGACACACGCCAACCAAACTCACAGCCTTCTTAAATGAGTCGCGCTTCAGTGCCTTGGCCAAGAAGTCAGCCAGTTGTTGTGCTGTCTCAACGCATACAATGTTGATGCTTCCGTCATGCAACAACAAACGTACATAGTGATACTCAACGTTGATGTGCTTTGTCCATGTGTGATACATGCCCTCATTGTCGGTGATGGCCATGGCACTCTCATTGTTACAATGCAATGTGATGAATGCGACGGACTCATGCAATTCAGACAACAGACGACGCAACCACACACTCTCACACGCGCCTAAGCCAAGGGCCACGTACTCAGCCTCAGTAGTGCTGCATGTAATGCATCCCTGCTTACCACTGTGCCAAGACACAGCCGTGCCGCCGATTTGAAAGATCCAGCCTGTGCGACTCTTACTGTCTGGACTACTGGCCCAGTCACTGTCGGTGTAGCCCACCGCGATGACAAACGGCTGGTAGCGGAACATGAGACCTCGTCGAGGAGTCGAGACGACGTAGCGCAGTACTCAAATTGCATCCTCAAAGTGAAGGTGATGCAGCTCCTGAGGAAACTGAGCCATGAGGTTGATGGCGAACGCTATGTCTAGACGCGTCGTCGTCGCCAGGAACATCAGTGACCCGATAACTCGTAGAAACGTTGTCACGTCAACTGACTCTCCCACAATGGCTGGGTGAGGACTCTTCAGCTTCACCTGGCCATCAGGTGACATGGGTGAAGATGCGCTGGGCACAAGGGGCTGGTCCTTGGCGAAGCGAGTGGACAGGGTCTGCACATAAGCAGTCTGGTGGACGTGTAGGATGCCCTTGGAGCGCTCATGCTCGAGCTCCATGCCAAGGAAGACACAAGCAAACCCGAGATCCTTCATCTGGTAGGCAATGTGCAGCAGGTCCTGGACACGCTGGACGGCAGTCATGTCAGGCGACACAATGAGGAAATCGTCGACGTAGACAAGGACAGCAGTGAGGGTCTGGCCTCGCGGGCTCACAAACAGTGCGGGGTAAGTGGTCCTACGCTGAAGGCCGCCGCGAAGGAGCATGCTACTAATCTCCTGGTTCCAGTATCGAGGCGACTGCTTCAGGTCGTAGAGGGCCTTCCACAACCGCCACACTCTCCCAGTGCCGTCGTCGAAGCCTTGAGGCTGCACCATGTAGACCTCCTCACCCTCCAATGAACCATGGAGGAAGGCGTTGCTCACGTCCATCTGATGCAACTCCCACCCATGCTTGGCAACAAGACTGAAGAGCGCCCAGCTCGTGGAGAACCGGCCCACTAGAGCAAAGATCTGGTCGTAGTCAACCTCAGGGACCTGAGCAGACCCCTTGGCTTTGAGGAGGGCCTTGTACTTGTCCAAGGACGCATCGTGCTTCCATTTGTGCACAAAAACCAACTTGGCACCGATGGCATTCCGACTTGGAGGGAGGTCGACGAGGTCATACATGTGGTGCTGCCGGATAGTAGTGAGCTCGTCAGCACACGCAGCATCCTTGTGTGTAGCCTCAAGAGAGGCGCAAGCCTCGCTCAGGGTGGCTGGGTCCTCCGGGCGTGCTATGGAGCGGACTGAGAGAGCATGTGCATCTCAAGCTCCAGGTGGGATGCGTGGAAGTGCAGCCATGACAGCAGGCCGGTGCTCGTGATGAAGCATGGCGTAGCCCAGTGCAGAACCGGGTTGAAGGTCTGCAATGATAGCCGAGTTGGTCAGGCTCAGGGCCTTGGTGCCAGGGTCCCCACTCATGATCGTAGGAGTGGAAGAGACACGTGGAGCGATAGGGGGCTGAAACGATACAGGGTGTGGTGTTGCGGTCTGCACGCTCACTGACGGCCTAGGTCACGCGTGTAGCGCAGTAGGGCAGGAGATGGTCTCGAGTCTGACGGGCCAACGGAGGTGGACGGGGCTGCAGGCCCGGAGGGACCAGCGGACGCGACTGAAGCTGCTGGTCCGGAGGGGCCAACGGACGCGACTGGGGCTGCCGGCCCGGAGGGGCCAGCGGGCCCGACTGGGACGGCTGGCCCGGAGGGGCCAGCGGACGCGACTGGGGTCGCTGGCCCAAAGGGGCAAGCGAGCGTAATTGGGGCCACCGGCCCGGAGGGGCCAACGGGCCCAACTAGGGCGGGTGGCCCGGAGGGGCCAGTGGACGCGACAGGGGCCGCTGGCCCGGAGGGGCCAGCTGACGCGACTGGGACAGCTGGCCCGGAGGGGCCAGCGGACGCAACTGGGGCCGCTGGCCCGGAGGGACCAGCGGGAGCGACTGGGAAGGCTGGCCCAGAGGGGCCAGCGGACGCGACTTGGGCGGCTGGCCCGGAAAGAGCAGTGGACACGACTGGGACCGCCGGCCCGGAGGGACCGGTGGACGCGACTGGGACCGCCAGCCCGGAGGGACCGATGGACGCGACTTGGAGCGCCCGCCCGGAGGGACCGATGGACACGACCGGGACCGCCGGCCCAGAGGGACCAATGGACGCAGCAGGAGCTCCTTGCTTGGAGGGGCCAGCGGGCGTGACTGGGGCTGCTGGCTCAGAGGGAGTAAGTGATGTGCCACCTGGAAGCAGTAGGATGGAGGACAGACTCAGCACTCCCCCACGCGACGAGAGGGACACCGACGAGTAGGAGTGAACAACATCGCGTGGAAACAGGTCCTCAAAGAAGAGGGCATCGTGGGACTTGACGATGCAGTGGCGGTAGGGATCCCAGTAGCGCCAAGCATTGGACTGACGAGAGACATCGAAAAAGGTGCAAGGACGCCCGCGGGGGACGAGCTTGCGGCCCTGCTACGGGGCGGGCAGCCACACGATGGTGACGTAGCCCTAGACGCAAGCAGGACGGAGGTTGGCTCGCTGACCGCACCAGTGCTGGTACGGCGTGGACTGGCGGGGAAGGGGTCCGTGAGGAATCCTATTCCAGACCCATGTATACCATGGCTTCAAAGTAGAAGCCATCGGAGAGGCCAGACTCAACCCGCATGGTGCAGACGGCATCGGCCATGGTACGGTTCCAGAGCTCAGAGACGCCGTTCTGGGCGGGCGTGTAGGGCGCGGACGTCTCATGGTGTATATCACGGTAGGCAAGAAAAGTCGTGGTCTTGCCCATGTACTCACCACCACGATCGGAGCAAAAGCGGTGAAGGGCACGACCACACTCGCTCTCCGTAAGGACAAGCCATTCCTGAATGGCACGGGTGACATCGCTATTCTGCCAAAGGCAGAAGACCCAGCGGTAGCGCGAGTACTCGTCAGTGAGGGTGAGGACATAACGGTCATGCTCTCTAACGGACTCGGTAGGGAGAGGACCCATGACATCAGAATGGACAAGGTCGAGAGGGGCGGACGCACGGGAGGAGGACAGGGGGTATGTGGACCGGTGAATCTTGTCCTGAGCGCAATCTTGGCCGGCTGGGTGCGGAGCATGCTATCGATGGCAGCAGAGTGGACGTGGCAAAGGCGGCGGTACAAGAGGCGGGTGTGCTGTGGAGAGAGCGTGCCGGTGACAAACATATGGCCTGTGGCGGCTGACGAGGAGGGGATGGAAGGAGAGGAGGACAAACGAGGTACGTGCCACAGGTTGCCACGGGCGGTGGCGTGCAGGACGACAATACCGGACGGACGCAACAACACAGTGTCAATACTACGCAATTGCACAACGTCCATGCTCATGCGGTCAAGGGCAGTAACGGACAGAAGGTTGAGCTCAAGACCGGGGACGAAGAGGACATCGGTCAAGAAGACATCACCGGCGGGACCATGGAAACGAACAACACCGACACCGCGGACAGGTAACACCTGGCCGGAGCCCGTGCGGACCCGGATACATCGTTAATAGGACCAAGCATATTGAAGGCCTTGTGAGAGGCCATCAGGTGATGCGTGGCTTTGGAGTCGATGATCCAGGTCTCGGCAGGGTCCTGGATCGGTGTTGCCAGATCACTGACATTCCCATGGCACCAAGGGAGAGACGTAGACGCGGTGGAAGGGGGCCCGAACCGAGACTGCCAATCATCAAGCCACGCAACATCATCATGAAGGGTGGAGATCACAGAAGCGGCATTGATTGATGGCGATGGCGAGACAGACGAGGAAGTAGGACACGACCACACCTAAGGCTCAGTCATGGAGGGCAAGGGGGACGAACAGGAGGTGACGCAACTCGCACTTCCCTTTGGGGGGGAGGGCGAGGCAGGCCAAGCTGAAACGCAATGAGCTGCTCTAGCTGACGCTCGCGTGTGGACGACCCGGTGGTGTAGACGGAGTGCGAAGTGATGCCGCCTGAGCTCGGGTAGAGGAAGGACTGCCCCAGGGAAGGGAACGGGGGCGCCGACTGCTACGGACGATACTGTTGAGGAGCTGGCGTCGGTGGGATAGGTATTACAGTCAGAGGAGAGGAGCTGCTGGATGGGGCCAAGGTGTCAAGGGCAACGACAGCTACGGCAGCAAAGGCGAGATGGCGCTCCCGCTGGCAACGCATGGTGGCAATGTCGTGCGCCCTGTCCGTCGGCAGCAGGCATGTGTACCACCCGTGCCCTAGCAGGCCACAGTTGTGGCAGATCGAGCCACTATTACACCAAATCGACCGCTGTTGATGCTGCTGCTGCTGACCCTTGCCCTTCTTGCCCCGATGCTTCTTCTTCCAAATCAACTGGGAGGTGGTGGAGATACCGGCTGCGGGGAAAGCGACGGCCACGGAAGCAACGGCAGGGGATGCGAGGGTCTCCATGCGCTGGAGACGGGACTCCAGGTTAGCTTCCTCAATCCTGAGGACGAGCTCATGTGCCCAGGGCATGAGGGTGCCCTAGGCCACCATGGTTTTGGTGCCACCTCTCTTTGTTTTTTTGTTGTTTCTTTGTTTTGTGTTTTATGTCCTGTTGATGTCAGCAGTGACGTCCGCATAGGACGAATGGCGTCAGCAACTGCTTCAATGTAATCTACGGATGTTGTAGCTATAAAGCTTCATCCCCCCTTCTGCATTTTTTGTTGATGATGTCAGTAGTGACGTCAGAGGCTAGATGTTGATGTCAGTAGCGGTTGTGGTTAGGGTCGCTACTACACAGGTGCAGCGGTTGCTGTTGTTGATGCTGCTGATGTTGTTTTTGCAGCTGCTGCCGCTACCACTACTTGACGCTGCTGCTGCTACTGCTACTACTACTACAATTGCTCTTGTAGCTATTCCTGCTGCTGCTGCTGCTGTGGCTGCTGTGGCAATAGCAACTGCTGCTGCTACTGCTGCTTCTACTCCTATTGTAGCAACTGCTGCCGCTGTTGCTACCTGGCTGCTGTGGCAGTAGCACCTGTTGTTGCTGCTGTTGTTGTTGCTGCTGCTGCTGCTACTATTGTAGCTGTTGCTGCTGCTGCTGCTACAACTGTTGTTACTGGTATTTCTGTTGCTGTTGCTCCGGCTGCTGTTGCATGCTGTTGCGGCTACTGTGGCTGTTGTAGCAGATATGGCAATTGCTACTGGAGTGGGGGGATTTCTTACTATAACGTTTTTTTCTTTTTGTCTGGCACAGCGAGCCTCGCTTCTCGCTCTGGGCAACGGGCTGCGAGCAGCGAGCTCACTGGTCGTTGCCAGAAGCTCATTCCTCATAGTGAGCAGCGGGTTCCCTACTTGCAGCTCGCTGCTCGCAGCGAGATGCAGGTTGCGAGCAGCAGCTACTGCTGCTACTGCTAGCTGCTACGGGTTGCTGCTTGCTGCAGCTGTTGCTGCAGTTGGTTGCTACTGTTGTTTGTTGCTGTTGTTGCTCCAGCTGCTGCAGCTTGCTACTGCTACTACTCACGGCTGCTGCTGCTGCTCGCTACCATTGTTGTTGCTGTTGTGAGCTGCTACTTCTGGTCGCCACTACTGCTTGCTGCTGTGGGCTGCAGCTGCTGCTGCGGGCTGTTTTTGCTGCCGGCTGCTACTACTGTTGCGAGATGTTATGAGCTGTTGCCGCTGTCGGCTGTTGCTGCTGCCGACTGCTGTTGTTACACGAAGCTACTGCTGGTTGTTGCTTCCACTACTCGCTGCAGTTGTCTGCCGCTCCTGCTTCTACAGGCTACTGTTGCTGCTCGCTAGTGCCAGTCATTGCACCTGGGTGACGTTGCCACGTGCGTCGTCGCACGCAGGTGTCCGCGGCCTGCCACTCACCTCCTCGCGTCACGCGTGCTTAAGTTTGCTACCCCCTCAAACTGCTGCTCTAGAGACTAAGTTAATGGAAGCTCTGGGTTTGTTACTCAGAAATGTGTGCGCCAGTGTTAGCGCCAGAAAGCAGCTGAAAACAGAAAGTGACTGATGAGGAATGAAGAATGAGCAACAATGGGAGACCTCTCAGAGTTCTCGCCCCCCCCCCCATTAGTGTAGAACTTGTTACTCACCTAACCAGCCAATCAGAAAATAGTCTTAGACCTGTTTTCAGGCAGGCGGGGTTTTCTCGATGAGCCCTGGGAGACGCCCGACAGCCCAAAACTCGGGCGTCATCCGTTTTGCCTTAAAACTAGACCATACTATAATACCGACGTTGTGAACGTAGTGGTGCAAACAAATTGAGCCAGAAAAGTAGCAACAAAGAGTTATGACAGCCCAAACCCAGGCAGTGCCTACGATGGTCCATGATGCCAAACAGTGCAACGCAGCAAGAGACATGGACCCTTGGCAGAGCATGATGCTGCAGACGCAATGGCACAGTCAGAAACAGCGTTGGGTACATGCAGACAGCATCTGCGTTGGGAGCGACCGCCGGCGGCCCGACCGCCGAGGAGACCTGCCGATGAAGCTGAGCACGTCGCCGGAGGGAGGAGGCTCCAGCGGATTGCGAGTAGGCCTCAGCATGCGCCGGCTCCACCGGACGACACTCCAGCAGCGTCAAATCTTGTCGTGAGTCATCTGCATGCCGATGTACACAAGCCAGGAGGACACAACAGAGCAGAATGAGAGATGCGCAAAAACCAACATTTTGCACGGTGGCCCATGAAATCATTGATAGTAATAGCCACAAACAAGTGTAATGGACTCATGTACGTCTGGTACGAAATAATGTGCTTCAACGTTTTGCAAAACAATACGATCATAAAGTACTAGTAAAAGAAGTTTTCCATCGATATAGAAAGAACAATGCGTGTACAGATTTTAGAAAAACCAAAGAATGCCTGGAACCGTAAAAAACAAATGTATAAACTACCCAATTATGGAAAAAAGGAAAAACATGCATAGGAAAGCGGAACTGTGCGTGTGACCATATACCCACCGATTTCATGAATAAGCCTCCCATAACTAGTGACCNATCAGGCCCCTTGAACAAACACAAAACCTACTTTGGAGGTGTTTGTGATTGTTCAAGGGAGGGGTTTGCCTGGGGTTTGCATGGGGAGTCCAAGATATCCCATGTGTTGAAAGGGAATCTGCAAGGCCCCGCTACCACGAGGCCCAGCAGATATGCGCATAAGAAATAAAACTCCGAACCCACCCCGAATTGCATTCGGGGTGGGTTTGAAAGTGTTTGTCGTGCAAACATAAGGTGTTTGTGTGTTGTAAATATATGTATATAAACTAGGCGTTTTTTGCTCAATCGCGAGTGAGCGATGGCTGTTTTCTCAAAAACAAAATCGACGCACAAACCCCCCATTAAGATGTAGGGTTTTATGTTTTGCGCAAGCTCCGCCTGCGCAAAACATAAAAATGAGAGTGTTCCTGGAAACTTCCTAGCTCAACTGTTCACTAGCACCACAGATCTGACTAGCTCACTCACAGGTAATGCAAGGAACAATGAGAGCAAGATTGGAACATGTCATGTGAACCAAGGCTTAGCTTAAGCATGATGCAGAGTAAGTGACAAAATGGGAAGGTCAGGTCATAAGTGACGTCTGCTAGCGGCGGTGTGCCGACCGGTCTCATTTTCCTGCTACAAACCGGCCGAAAACCATGTTTTGGGGTATATCTCCTTGCCCAGGCATCCAAATCAAGGACAGTCAGAACCAAACGGGCCAGGGTGCAAAATCCTATGCAACGAATGCCCACACACCATGATTCAGTCACCAATAAGCGTCTGATAAATGGAAAAGCTGCAATCGGCCAATCGGCCTCACTACCGAAAATCCTGGAATGGTTGAGCTTGAGCCCCAGCTCCTCACGAGTGTCAGTGGTGGATAGTCGTGGAGTCTCGGACACTCCCAAGGCCACGTCACCTCCCCCACTAATCTGAGGTGGTTGTCTCGTCAGGGATCAGCACGAGCATGGGCATGAGCCGAGGGGTCACCGTCAGCTGTGGATAACATCAACAAAACCCTAAATCGTTATAGGGGTTTTGCGCATAAAAAAAAAAATAGGGTCTGAGAAAGTGCGTAGAAGCTTCCTAGCAACACAGCCGCTGACCGGGCGTCAGTGCCTCGTCAGACGGTGACGACAATCACAGGTCGTACACACAACGGCAAGGGTTTGGCTAGGAGACACAAGACACAGTGTCAGAATGCTTCAATATAGCATATGCAGAGAGAAATGACAAATGACAGGTCCAAGGCATAAATACCTGCCGCGGCGCACGGCGGGTGTCGCACGCGGCAGTCCAAGAGCTGTCCTAAAACTGGCCCAAAACCACTGTTTTGGCCGTAACTCTGCGCACACATGTCAGAATCCTACGCCGTCTGAACCTAGACGTGCAGAGTCAAATGACGGACACTACGACTGGTCACATGCATGCATCCATCGACTGACAGTGAGCATACAATGCAAAAACATGCAAATGGGCCTCATGGCCAGTCCGCCGAAAGACGCCTCCAAGACGTAGAAGACCCAGCAAAGAGTCCCGGTGGCATCTGGGGCTCAGGAACGATGGTTGGTCAGCTCCAAGCGGGTAGTCCGCCGCCTGTCGTCGCGCCGGTGTCACCAGGGCCGCCTGCCTCAGGGATCTGCACGAGTATGGACACGGCCGAGTGGTCACAGTAAACTGTACAGGAACGGCACAAAGCACAACACTCCCCCATGACCCGATGGTACGCATGTCCATACGCGTGCAGCACTGGTACAACCACATAGTGGGTGACACAGACAAATGAGACGCAAACGTACATCCCACAGTCAACCACTGTCACGCAGGGGGCGAAGCCCAACAGAACGAATGGCCACCAGGAACTTTTTGCGAGCAAGTGCCTTCGTCAAGAAATCAGCACGCTGCAAGTCAGTGCCAACCCACATGATGGAGATCACGCGTCGCTCCACCAGATCACGAAC
>SZWC01014190.1:4791-25487 GCA_023375785.1 Penium margaritaceum | reverse complement strand
GCTCCATCGACCATGCCTGACGACGATTTAGGTTCGGCTGCGACTTGAGGTACTTGAGCGCGTAGTGGTCCGTGTGCACCACACACCGTCGCGCCTCAAGGTAGCACCTCCATTGCTTGAAGGCCTGGACCACCACGAGCATCTCCTTCTCGTGGATCGGGTATTTGAGATCAGCCCCTTTCAGCTTCTTGGAGTAGTACACAATGGACTGCAACCCCTTCCCTTGGTCCTGCATCAGCACCCTGCCGATCGCATAGTCGCTTGCGTCTGTCGCCAACACGTACTCCTTGCTCGTGTCCGGATGCACCAACACCGGGGCTTGACACATGCAGCCTTCATTGCACCGAAGGCTTGCCCCTCCTTCGCACCCCACTCCCATTGATGCCCTTTCTTGAGAAAGTCTGTCAAGGGTGCTCCCATTGCCGCGTGCCCCCGGATAAACCTCCGGCAGTAGTTCGTAAATCCCAGAAAAACCTGGATGTCACGCACGCACGCCGGCTCTGGCCACTCCTGCACTGCTTCCACCTTTTTTGGGTCCATGCGGATTCAACTCCCGCTGACAATGTGCCTGAGGAACTCCACCTCCTGCTTTGCGAATTCACACTTGCTGAGCTTGGCAAACAGCCGCTCCTTTCTCAGTACTTCCCTCACCATCCGCAGGTGCTCTTGGTGCTCCTCCATTGTCCGCGAGTAGACAAGGATGTCGTCGAGGAAGACGACCACGAACTGGTCCAAGCAGGGATGGAATACCCGGTTCATCAGCGCCATGAACATGGCTGGAGCATTCGTTAGCCCAAAAGGCATCACGAGGTACTCGAAGTATCCATAGCGCGTCCGAAACGCGATTTTTTCCACATCCTCCTCCGCAATGCGGATTTGGTGGTACCCCAACCTTAGGTCTAGTTTGCAAAAGATACGTGCGCCTCGTAGCTGGTTGAACAGTTCCTCGGTCCGCGGCAACGGGTAGCGGTTCTTCATCGTGATGTTGTTGAGCGCCCGGTAGTCCACGCACATGCGCAGTTCTCCTGACTTCTTCTTGACGAACAGCACCGGTGCTGCGTATGGAGACACTGACTGTCGAATGAAGCCTTGGTCCACCAATTCCCCCAACTGCTTCTTGAGCTCCGCAAGCTCCGTGTTTCTCATGCGGTTGTAAGACCGCACCGTTGGTGACGAACCTGGCACCACCTCGATCTTGTGGTCGATGTCGCGCCGCGGTGGCCGCCACTTTGGCAATTCCTCCGGAAAAATGTCCCCGAACTCCTTGAGCACCTCCCCAACACCGGGAGGCAACTCTGGAGCCCTCGCGCCTTCCACCGGCTGCCCCTCCGCTGCTTCAACTGCTGCAATCTGCTGCTCTGCTGCTTGTTGTGGACGCACCCATGCCAAGTAAACCTGGCCACCCTTGCGCTCGCACCGCTTCAGCTGCTGCAAGTTGATGACGCACAGCTGCTTCCCCGCTTCCACCACTTCCGACTCCTTCCCCTCACCCCGCAACAAAGGCAAAGTGATATTTTTCCCGTCCGCCTTCACGACCACACGGTTGCACCTCCAATCCACCTCTGGATTCCAGGCGTGCAACCAATCCCGGACGATCAAACTGTCGTAATCATCCATAGGGCAAGTGTGGAACTCCATGTCACAACCCAACTCACCCATACGGACTTTGTGCTTGACGAGGGGCCTGCCGCACTCCACCACTCCGGACACCTGCCGCGCCTTGGCCGACATCCCTGGCTGCCGTGCGATCTCCAACCTCGTCGCCAACCTGTCGTTGAAGAAGCTATGGCTCGCACCGCCGTCTAGCAGCCCACGTAGCTTCCTCCGACCCTTGAAACTCCCCTCCGGAATCTCAAGAACCAGCTCCAAGATGATCCCTGGAAACTGCCGGGTCTCACCCTCATCCTGCAAGAGCACTTGAGGCAGCTCCTTAATCGACAAAAGCCTTTCAGGGCTGGTGCTGTCCTTTGTGGACGAAAGACTTGCAGCAGTAGGTCGTCCCCTCCTCACTATTGCTGCCCGTTTCCTTGATGTGCCTTGCGCTTGGGGCAATCCCGCTTGCGATGACCCTCCTCACCACAAACCCAGCACTTGCCTCTCGGTCCCTGTTGCCCGCCCGCACCCCGCTGCCCGGCTTGGATTGCATCCACCTCCATGGGCACAGCCTGACCCGGCTGCTCCACCCGTGGTTGTGTTGCATAGCTGGTCCGGCGCGCATTGTAGCTTACCGCGTCGATGCGCTCCGCCGCCGAGACCAACTCCGTAAAAGTCCACAACCTGAGCACCGCGAGTTCGCGTTGGACGTGCGGCTTCAGGCCGTCGTGGTAGCGGTCGTATGCCTCCGCGTCTGAGAGGTCGTCAATCTGCGCCGCCAAGGCCATGAAGCGTGTAGTGTAGTCATGGACCAATCCGCCTTGCTTGACGTGGTTGATCTTATCACGTGCGATCCGGCTGCCGTTGAGGAGGTCGAAACATGCCTGGAGCATCGTCTCGAACTGCTCCCATGTCTCTGGCTTCTCCGTCAACGCCCGTGCACCGAGCTGCATTTCCCGCCCCCGCGGTAGACTCAACAGTGGCTGAAGCCGTGCACCGGCCCCCAGCCCGTCCGGCAACCCAGCGGCGTTCCGCCAGCACAATGCCGACCACCACTGCAGCGCCATTCCCCGGAGTACCGTAGGTGCATACTCCAGTCTTGATGCATCTTCTCCCACGGGAACGCCCAACGCCATGAAGTACGAGTTCACCGCGAAGAGCCACTCACGCGCACTGTCCTTACTGGTGTAGAACTCCGGCTCCTTCAGCTTGGGCCGCCGAAAGGCAGGTGCAGATGCCAATGCAACACCCCCCAACGCACTGCTCCCTTGGCCGACGTACCTCGCCTCAACCTCCGCGCACAGCTGCTGGTTCTCTTGACGCAACTCGTCAAGAGCACGCCGGATCTCCTCCATGAGGAAAGCCTGGTCAAATGCCGCTGTCGCCATGGTTCCGGTTGTGACGAAAAATTCTTGCCAAACGCAGTTGTGGCAGATCTGCTGCCTCTCTTGGATCCTCGCAAAGCCGAGCGAACGTCCACGCGCTCTGATACCAAATGTGAATCGAGGGGCGCCCGGCATGACGGTCACACGCCGAGCCCTTGGGATAAACCTCCCACCCTCGACCCCTTGGTGTGTGGGTCAACCCTTGAGATGTCGCACGACCCTCTCCTAGCAGCAAGACCGCTGCTAGTAACCGAGGTTCCCGCCGTGCTACTCTCCCGGCGGCGTTTGCACCAAGCTGCGCTGCGGAAGACTTGTAGGACCGAATGGACGTGTGCAAGGCAATGCTTGGAGCACAAGAAGAGTTGGGCAAGGAATGGATCCTTTAGAATTGATAGGTCAGTACAGAGCAATGTACATAGTCTCTAGGGAAGATTGGCATGCCTAGAACAACACCTAAGCCTCCTTATGTACCAGCCCCTATGAGGCAGCCGAAATCTACTCAGCGCTCCAAAGCCCTCTATCAAGGCGCACTCACAAAAACAACACATGCATCATGTAGTACGTGCTGAGAGCTTTCCAACGCACCAAAGAACGCCTCAATCCGTGAAGGAAAGGCTAAGTTATGGCCGTTTGAGTGCTCCATGGGTGACGGCCGCTGGCAGCACCGCCAGCGGAGGTCACGGCCGCCCGAAGCGCCCTTGCTTGCGAATGCAGCTCCGGCCGCCATCCCGAAGCGCCCATGGACCCCAATGAACCTTGCATCATTGGCTAAGCATCCATCCAGGGGTGCTTTGGCTGCAATGGGCGAGAAAGTCGCTCCGCCGTGCTCGGGGTCAGACCGGTACGTCTCCTGTTTTCTGGAGATGCGCCTCCCACCTTTGCACGGCCGTATCTTTCTCGTCCCTGCACCGAATGACCCGGTTCTTGGGTCGATTGCGCATGGTTTTTTACTTAGAATGCAATGGAAGCATCAAAGCATGAATCTGACCTCAGCATGATGACGTAATCACCGCCTCAACCGGCGGCTCCCATAACAGCCGGTGTGTGCACGACTTGTGACTGTCGTCACCGTCTGACCAGGAACTGACGCCTAGTCAGTGGCTGTGTCGCTAGGAAGCTTCCATGCATCTTCTCATGGCGTTTTAGCGGTGAGACAGTTCTCACCAAGCTATGCAGCAGAGACGCAGCAGAGCAGCGGCAGTGAGAGCCACAGCTGTAGCAGATCCACAGGGACTCGTCGAAGATAGCAGACCGGCGTCGACGTCGCTCACAATCACCACGTGAGACTGCAGTTGCCAGCAACATTCAGCAGCAGCAGCAGCAGTGCAGCAGAGTAGCAGCACAACAGCAGTGGCGGCAGCAGCGCACGGCGGCAGCACCACAGCAGCAGCGTGCGACGGTAGCTGCACAGCAGTAGCGCAGCAGCAGCGGCAGCAGCAACAACGACGTCAGCAGCAGCAGCGGCGGCAGCAGAACAGCATCAGTGCAGCAGCAGCGGCAGCAGCAGCAGCAGCAGGGCAGAAGCAACAGCGGCAGTAGCGTGCGGCAGCTACAACAGCGTGCAGCAGCCGCAGCGCGCAATAGTAGCAGAAGCAGTAGCACACGGCTGCTGCCACAGCCACGCGCGCAGCGGCCAGGCGGCCGCTCCACACGCAGCCGCACAACTGCTACTACAGCTAACTATGCTACAACAGCAGCAGCAGCTGGGCGAAAGCTGCTATGCAACTTTCGCGCAGCTCCTGCGTGGCTGCTGCGAAGCAGCTGCTAACTTGCGCAACAGTCACGAGGGTTGACAAAAAAAGGGAGGGCAAGCTGACGTAAGCATTTTTTACTTGCTGACGTCATCAGGTCTTGCTGACATCAGGAAATTTCTGCTGACGTCAGCACTTGCCTTAGTGAAACTTTTGGTCGGAGGGTCAAAAGTTGCCAGCGTTTCAACTCCTCGAGAGACACCCACGTTTCTGCAATTCAACCACGTTGATGTCTCGGCACATAATGAGGGGCACCATGGCTCCGCCCGACGAGAAGGGAAAGAGGGTACTAGATCCTTCTTCTTCCTCCTCAGGGGTCATGAGCCCACGTTCGCAGGCCATTGAGGACCTGTAGAGCCCGCAGGACGAGATGCGTCGCTTACAACGGGAGCATACTGACGCCATCCGTACTCTTACCGAGCTTCTTCGAGGACATTCCACGACTCCACGACAGATTCTTGAAAGAGCGGCCGTGGTCGCACCCTCTACACAACAGTCAGCTCCAGCATCAGAGATAGGAGTTGGAGCCGACCCGCCACCTCTAGACCCTTGGGATGTGGGTCCACACATGCCAGGCATGGAGGGCAACTCCTCGGAGCACGATATTCGTGTGCTTCACGATCGTATCTGCCAGCTACAGACGAGCTCTTGGCCTCCACACACGTCTCGATTTTTGGAGTTTCGATCGTCGCCTGATCTCCACCCCAACGACTTCCCTCTTCCTGGCGTCTTTCCCTTCCCTCGTCCTTCTCAGCCCGTGGTTGCTCTCCGTACGGAGCGGCAACCCAAGGACTTCAAGAGGCTGCCCCCACGGTACGTCAGCAAGGACGGCTTTGACTGCTGGGAGATCCTCTTTCAGGTCTGGGCCACTTCAGAGGGCGTGTGGCCCTGCTACCACAGTCTGTATCAGCCTATGGACCGAGCTCAGGTGCTGAAAGTGGCTAGGGCGATGTGCGGACATCTCTACGCCATGCCGCGCGAGACCGTCGTCGTCTTCCACTCATTCCTTGACGAGGCGGGCACAGGCACCGGCGCAGATCCACGCGGGGGCTGGGATCTAGCATTGTCCCTACTTGCTGCAGAGACGCACGCTACCCGCGTCGCGTACATCCGTGCCTTTCACTCCCTTCACCAGGGGCCTGCCGAGCCTACAGCCGACTTCTGGCGACGCACTATGCACATTTACACGCACCTTGGGACCTCATGAGGCACACAGATGTGGGCGCTCCACACGATCATGCTTGGGGTTAACCTTGAGCACACAGATATATTCATGCGGTACAGCGATGCCGTGCTTGAGCCATTTTCAACCTCACTACAGCTTCTTCCCTCGGCGCACCAGCTTTTCCTCCAGGTGATGTTCGTCCGTGAGGCAGCCGTGGCCCATCACAAGTCCTCCATTGCTGCAGCAGCCGTTGCATCACCACCGACGCCCCCCCCTGCAGACTTCTTCTCCATCCTCTGTCTCGTCCTCCTCCTCCCCTTCTGCCCCGATTACACCGACTCAGACACAGGGTGTCACGGCAGCAACACAGGGGAAGAAGGGGCGATGGAGGTGTGGCTCGGGCCAGTAGTAGCCGCAGCAGCGGCCGTCATCGGGCAGTAGCAGTGGACGCTCTGTTCACTGCTACAACTGTGGAGGCACCCATCGCTACACCGAGCGCCAACAGCCGCTCGACTGGGCGCGGATTACTAGTGGGCTCCAGGCTGCGCACGCATTACGGTCTACGTCCAGCAGCACATCCTCCGGGCGCGCGGCGACCACGACCGCTGCAATTCCCGCTTCACCACTGGTGACCAGAGACGATCCAAACCCACGTGACCACACCATCGCCGAGCTCCGACACCTTCTGGCACTTCGCTTTCAGGGAGGTGCGAGTGTGTTGTCATTGCCAGGTAGTTCATAGATTGTCTGTTAGTCTGCTTTTGTGACTCGGGATGACTCGTGTGGTGGGGCACAGTCAGCATGTGATGACGATGGGCTTGACTGTACGGACTGGATTCATGAGTCTCACCTTTGTGCCCATCGTCGTTCCTCCACACCTGCTGCCCAACGTCCGTCCGAGGCCAAGTATTCCGTTGCTCGTTGTATTGTGACGTCCTCTAGTCGTGATCCCGGTGGCACTTGGATCATCGACTCCGGTGCCACTCATCACATGACCTGTCGTCGTAGTAATCTTGTTGTTCTTAGACCTGTTGCATCCGTTCGTTCTGTCCGCACAGGCTCTGGTCAGTCCTTGCCAGTCTAGGGTGTTGGGGTCGTCCATTTTGATGGTCCGTCTGGCCCCCTGTATCTTTCTCAGGTGCTATTTGTGCCTGACCTTGAGCTCAGCTTGCTTTCTGTATGTGCTTGCACACTGATGGGACTCTCTGTGGAGCAAACTGCAGAGTCCGTGACTGTGACTGCTCTTGACACTCGTAGCATTGTCCTTCATGCCTCTATCGTGGATAACCTGTATCGTGTCTCTCAGACTTGATCTCCTTGCTCCCCTCCCCTTCCGCTCGTGTTTTTGTCAGTGGTGTTCTGTCTCCTGAGCACCAGCAATTGCTTCATCGCCGACTGTATCATGTAGACTCTTACACTGTGTCGAAGCTCATTCGAACACAGTCCACCCTCGGTCTTGACGCGGCTTCTTTCGAGAAGCCGCACAAGGCCGACTACCTCTTTTGCGCTCAGGGTAAGATGCATCATTGCACCTACCCTGACTGCCGTTCATGCGCACTTCGCCCTCTAAAGTTAGTTCATTCAGACTTTCTTGGTACCCTACCTGTCAAGTCTTTGTCCGATCGGGGTCGATCCGTCCTGACCCTGACTGATGACTTCACCCGGATGTGGTGGGTCTACAGCCTGCGCCAGAAGAGTGACACCGCTCTCGCAATTCATCTCTGGCTAGTGATGGCTGAGCGTCAATCTCGCCACACGCTGCACACCTTCCGCTCGGATCGCGGTGGCAAGTTCCTTGGGGAGATGGACAGCTTCTTTGCCGAGCACAGGATCTTTCACCGGGTCTGCGCTCCTGCTACTCCTCAGTAGAACGATGTTCTGAGTGCTGGAACCGCACCATGGAGGATGCGGTTCGCGCTATGCGGTCTGAGTGTGGCCTTTTGGAGTCCTTTGTTTTTTAAAGGCTACGCCTACAGGACTTGGGTCTGGAACCGCATCCTGCACGGTCCTCTTTCGGACCACTTCACACCGTATGAGCTCTGGTTTGGCCACCGTGCTGACTTGTGCCTCGCTCGCGTATGGGGATCCTTGGCTTCTCTGTGGTACACTGAGGACCAGCAGGGGTCCAAGGTCTCACCGCGGGGTCGCTTGTGCGCCTTCGTCGGTATTTCCCCACGGTCAAAGGCATGGCGTTTTTGGAACCCTACTCGTCGTCGCATTGTTGAGTCCCGCAACGCGCTCATCTATGAGTTCCTCACCTACCGTGATCTGACTTCGATCACGTCGATGTCCGTCACACATGTTCCCACGTGTGAGGTTTCTCGACGGATGGGGGAGTCTATGCCTGCGAGTACCGATCGCTAGGCTGATGGGTCCGTTCGAGCTCCCTCCACCTCTCCGGCGCTTGATGACCCAGCTATCATGGTTGTCGGTCTAGAGATCTCTTGAGCACCTCCGGATTTTACTCTTGCCCCTTCACGCCCCATAGGTACCCATGACCCTGTACCTGTGCATACTCCTGCGACAGTACGTGGGTGCGCCAGCACCCCTGCCTCCGTGCGTGGACCTACCTCACCTGCTCTTACTCTCACACCGAGCCCTGTGTCTCCCGCACCCGCATCTCCTCGCATGGCATCAGGAGCTCCCTTGCCTCAATCCTCCCCTGCTGCGATTGTACCTATTCCAGAGCCGGAGTTGCGCCCCTCAAGCCCGGGTTACTCCCGTGAGCCTGGCGGTCGCCTTCGACCGGAGCTCAGTGAGTGTCTGGTCATGCGCCCAAGTGCTCTACTTGCAGCATCGTGAGTGGTGATCCCGGCACAAAGGCCCTAGGCCTGAGTGTCCGCACCGAGCACGTAGAGGTACATACAGCGTGTCCCGTAGGGCACGACCTCGTCACTCGCAAGTTTCATATCGCTTGTGATGCAGCAGCCGATCTCGTGGTCGTCAGACCTAGCACTGAGGCATGCGCTCTTGCCACGCAGAGCTCTTCCTCTATGGCGCCTCACCCCGGCACACCGAGGGAAGCTCTCTTGTCACAAGATGCTGATGCATGGCATGCTACTTGCGAGGATGAGCTCCGCACCATCCGAGAGCACGGGGTTTACGAGCTAATTGACCTTCCACCTTGGAGGAAGGCTATTCAGGTCAAGTGGGTCTTTTACAAGAAGGTGAAGCCAGATGGCTCACTGGAACGCCACAAGGCTCACTTGGTTGTCAAGGGGTACTCTCAGATTGAGGGCATTGATAACACTGACACCTTTTCCCCTATCAGCCGCATGACCTCAGCTCGAGCTCTGTTCGTTGTAGTGGCTCAAAATGACTGGGAACTGCACCAGATGGATGTGAACAATGCGTTCCTCCATGGCTCTCTGGATGAGGAGATTTACGTGGCTCAGCCACCCAGCTTTGAGGATGGTGACAAGGTTTGGTGCTTGCGCAAGTCCTTGTACGACCTCAAGCAGTCTCCTCGGTGTTGGAACTAAGAGATCACTGGCACCCTAACTCGTGCGGGTTATGTACAGAGCGAGGCACAACCCTCTCTATTCATTCGAAAGACGTCTGAGTGATTCACCGCCATCCTGGTCTATGTCGGCGACCTTCTGATCATGTCTCCTTCATTGGAGGCCGTGAAGGAGGCCAAGGCTGTCCTCCAGACTGCCTATAGGATGAAGGACCTTGGTCCTGCAACGATGATTCTTGGCATGGAGATCGTGCGAGATCGCAGACGTTGTACTCTACTAATACATCAGGCCCGATACGCACGTGTTGTGGGGGAGCGCTTTAGCGACCTTCTGGACGCAGTGCCCACGGCCTCCACACGTCTTACGCCTGACGAGCAGGATGCCCTAAAGGTTGACGATCCCACACACCTCGGAGAGACAGTGGATGTGACCCTATACCTCTGTCTCATCGGCTCTCTGATGTACCTGGCCATTACCACACGTCCTGACATCACATTTGCCGTCAACCTCCTTGCCCATTTTTCGCAGGCTCCACGCGCTAGAGCCCTTCATGCGGCTGTGCGAGTGGTGCGGTACATGGTCTCCACACCGTACGTTGGACTCTGCTTTCACCGACAGTGTCCGGTGGTCCTTGACGTACACCGACAGCGACTGGGCTTGGAGCCCAGATGGACGCAGTCGCACCGGTTAAGTGTTCCTGCTCGGTGGGACCGCTGTGTCCTGGCGCAGCAAGAAGCAAGGCTGCATTACACGTAGCTCGTTGGAGGCAGAGTACGTTGCTCTGGGTGCAGGGGATGCTGAGGCGGTATGGCTGCAACGCCTATTCCATGAGTTTGGCCAGTCAGTACCCGCCATTGTGTTTCGCTGCAACAACCAGAGTACTCTTGCCATTGCGGAGAACTCTGGTGTCTTTCATGCTCACACAAAGCACATTGCGGTTGAGCACCACTTCGTGTGTGATCTGGTGCAGCGACACGTGATCTCCGTCATTTGGGTTGGCACTGACATGCAGCATAATGACTTCTTGACAAAGGCACTAGCACGCGGAAAGTTCCTAGTGGCCATTCGTTCTGTTGGACTTCGCCCCTTGCCTGAGAGTGGTTGAGTGTGGGGTGTGTCCGTGTCCGTGTCACATTTGTCGTTGCACTTGTTTTTGTATTCGTCTCAGTGCTGCACGTGTATGGACATGCGTACCATTGGGTCATGGGGGAGTGTTGTGATTTGTGACGTTCCTGTTGACCTATACAATTTACTGTGACCACTCGGCCGTGTCCATACTCGTGCAGATCCCTGATGCGGACCCTGGAGGCACCGGTGCGTCATCCGGTTGCGGACTACCATCCTGGAGCTGACTGATGACCGTTCCAGAGCTCTTGACGCTACCCGGGACCTCTTGCAGTTTTTCTGCAGCACACAGGAGTTTATCGGTGGACTGGCCGTGGGCCCAATTTGCATGTTTTTGTATTGTGTGTCTACCGCTTGATGCCGGATGCATGCATGTGACCAGTTCTAGCGTCCGACTTTTGATTCTTCACGTCTAGGTTCAGACGGCGTAGCCTTCTGATATGCCTACGTAGAGTTACGGCCAAAACAATGGTTTTGGGCCGGTTTTAGGACAGATCTTGCACTGCCGCGTGCGTACCCGCCGTGCGCAGTGGCAGGTACTTATGCCATGGACCTGTCATTTGTCATTTCTCTCTGCAAATGCTATTGAAGCATTGTGACACTTTGCATTGTGTCTCCTAGCCAGACCCTTGCCGGTGTGTGCACGACCTGTGATTGTCGTCATCGTCTGACCATGCACTGACCTCTAGTCAGCGGTTGTGTCGCTAGGAAGCTTCCACACATCTTCTCAAACCTGTTCTTTGACATTATGGGCTCTCTCATGTACTTTGGCACGACCACTTGTCCCAACACTGCCTTCGCTCAATCAATCTCCTCATATAGATATGGAAGCGTCCTCAGGCGAGAACCCTTCATGCGGCTGTGTGAGTGGTATGATACATGGTCGCCACATTGTACCTTGATGAGTTACCTAAAGTGACGTGTGTATGGATAGAGTTGAGGTCATTTGCATGTTTACACCCCATAAAGAACAATATTGTCCCATGCTTTGTGTTTAAAACACTTTCTTGCATTATGTGGGTGTTGGCTGGTAAGCGGGAGAAACCAACACATCAATCGTAGCACAACTTGTTTAAGTGTCCATTGTTCGGAACTTCTCATAACCTCGAGCCAATCCCACTTTCAAGCTCACCCTCTTGTAGGCAGCGGCAAGAGGCTGCCTTAAGCTCTCACACACACTAGTCTAGGAAAGGGAAACATCCATGGCTAGGGTGGGGCGAGAGAGGTGAGAAACCTGGCTAAGAGGTCACGTAAGAACAACAACAATAAGAGTAATGAGCAAGCGAGGTCTTAGCCGCAGTTGACCGGGCCACCCACTCGAGTGACTCGAAGTGGGGCCCAGCCGCCACCCCGGGGTCGAACCTGACCGGTCGGCAAGAAGCCGCAGCGATTTCTCACACCTCACAGCGACTGAGTGTGTGGCCCCGTAGGATTAGCAACCCGGGCAAGAACCAAACAACCTGCACAGCATGCATGAACATGATTCCAGAAACAACATCGACCATGAGCGTATGTGGTGCATGCATCACTTCAAGTAATTTCTTATGTTTCAGCCACCGAGTGGCTCACACTCAACCACTGAGAATTGCATGATTCCACAACAGAAGGGCGTGAGCATGGCTCGGATCACTCCTGCTTTGCACCCGACCAGCCTTGCTTGGACCATGGCTTCAATGGTGTTCAGTCACCTGCAGTGAGCGAGTGAGTGAGTGGGTGGAGACAAGAGGTCACTTGCGTGTGTGTCAAACACTAACACTCCCCCATGACCCACAGACGAACAGCCCACACAACGTACGAGGATTCACGACGAGTGGAACGAAGACACCACATCAGTCAGGAGGATCACGAACGCGCAACAAGCCGATAGCATGTACAGCAGCCTTGAACATTCCACTGCTAAGAGCTTTGGTGAGAAAGTCTGCACGCTGTTGACGCGTGTCGACCTAGAAAACCTAAACATCTCCTGCGGCAATGCGCTCACGCACAAAGTGATGCTCAATGTTGATGTGCTTGGTGCATGCCATCATGCTCTGCACTTGCCTTAGTGCTCTGGTTGTCGTAGCGCAGAGTGATGCAACGGATGGGCACGCGAATCTGCTGCAACAAGCAAGAAAGCCAAACACTCTCACACGTACCTGCGCCGAGCGCAACATAATTAGCCTCATTGGAGCTGCATGCCACGCATCCCTGTTTGCCACTCTTCCATGAAATGGCAGTGCCACCTACAAGGAAGATGTAGTCTGTGCGACTACGTGCATCCGCATCATGGGCCCAGTCAGTGTCAGTGTACCCATCAACAACCACAGAGGGCTGGGACCTGTAACACATGCCGACACGTGCAATAGACAAGGCGTAGCAAACCACGCGCAGTGCAGCCTCAAGGTGCTTCTACCGAGGCTGCTGAGAGAACTGAGCTAGGAAGTTGACCGAAAAGGCCACATCGGCTCTGGTGGTAGTGGCGAGGTACATCAGTGATCCAATCACACTGAGGTAATCGGTAACGTCGACAGTGTCGCCCAAATGAGATGGGTCAGACAACTTCAGTAGACGCTGGCCTGCCGGGGTCATCGGTGTGGATGCTGTGGGGGTCTCGGCAAGTAGTGAAGAGAAGCGCTCCCCCAGGCTGCGAATGTACGCAGCTTGGTGTACATGCAGTGTCCTGCGCTGACGGTCCCTCTCAAGCTCCATGCCAAGAAACACACGAGCTGGACCCATGTCCTTCATCTTGTAGACCGATTGGAGGAGAGTCTTCACTGACTGCACGGCTGCTGGACTGGGTGATGCAATGAGGAGATCATCCACGTAGACCAGAATGGCCACGAGAGGCTGCGAAGGTGCACTCAGTAAGAGTGCGGGGTCGACTGAGCTGCGGTGGTAGCCACCTCTCTCCAGAGTGGAGGAGATCTCCAAGTTGCAACAGCGCGGTGACTATTTGAGCCCGTACAGTGCCTTACGCAGCCGCCAGACCTTGTTAATACCATCAGGGAAACCTCGGGGCTGCACCATGTAGATCTCCTCATCAAGGCGACCGTGCAGGAATGCGTTGTTGACATCCATCTGCTCCAACTCCCACTCATGCTGGGCGACCAGGCTCAAGAGAGCCCGGGCGGTAGTGTAGCGACTGACTGGAGCAAATGTCTCATCAAAGTGAACGCCCGGGATTTGGGAGAAACCCTTGGTGGTGAGGCGTGCCTTGTATCTATCAATCGTACCGTCATGCTTCAGCTTGCGCCGAAGTACCCAACGTGCTGAGACGACTTTACGGCCGGGTGGGAGGTCCACCAGCTCGAACACCTCATGCTTGTTCAAGGCCTTAAGCTCCTCCTGCATGGCCTTTTCCCACAGCTCAGCATCAGAGGCCTCCCTAGCCTGACGCACGGTGGTAGGCTCAACAGGGAGTGAGGTCAGAGAAGGGAGACCACTCGCAACACAACAGGCAGCAACATATGTTGCTGCAGATGCATCCAAGGCACTGAGAAACTCATGAGCAACAAGCGCATAGCACACCGCTGAGCTAGGATGGATCACACTAATGGCGAGACCAAGGGCGTCAAGCCCTGTAGGCCTGGCTGTGGAGCCAGCTGCAGTGGAGGGTGCACTGGACTGGGTGCGACGCTGTGACTGAGAGGAGTGCGAGACAGACGTCTTAGGAAGGGCTCGGAGTCTGCCCCCACGGGTGTATGGCTCAGGCACAACTGAAGGTGCCTCTGAAACTGGAGGGGAGACAGGCTCAGCATCAACCAAGGGTGCCTGTGAGGGGACATCAAAGACGGCACACTGGGGAGAGTGTGGAGTAGTGTCATCAGACAGTGGCGGGACACTGGCTGGGACGGACGTGGACTCTGAAGACGAAGAGGGTGACGAATGTGGGGTAGACGCCGGAGGCGTATGAGAGGTGTCCGTGTGAGAAGGGCATGGAGAAGAGGACGGAGGGAAAGAGGTCAAGCTCGGGGAAGATGCATCAGCAAGGTCAGAGACAGGACAAGGACCACGGGGGGGCAAGCTCGAGGAAAGCGGACCAGCGAGACCGGAGGCTGGAGTAGACCTACCCCCCCAAGTCGACGGAGCGAGGACAAGGAGGAAGGAGGAGCGACCCGAGACAAGTCGCGAGGAAAAACATCCTCAAAGAACAGAGCATCGCGGGACTCGACGACCTGGGCGCGATCTGGATCCCAGAAACGCCAGGCCTTGGACATGGCCGAGACACCAAGGAAGGTGCATAGGTGAGCGTGCGGACTCAGTTTGCCGTCGCGCAGGTCCTCAGGAAGCGAGACGATGGCGATACAGCCCTAGACATGAGCGAGACGAAGGTCCGCTCGGCGACCGTACCAGCGCTCAAAAGGTGTGACATGGCAAGGGAGAGGACCATGGGGAACGCGGTTCCAAACCCAGGTCATGTAGGACATGGCCTCAAAGGAGAAGATGGGGGAGAGTGCAGAAGCAACAAGAAGGGTGCGGACACCATCAGCAAGAGTGCGATTCCAATGCTCAGACACGCCATTTGGTTGGGGAGTGTAAGGGGCGGTGGTCTCGACATGGACACCACGAGAGGAGAGAAAGCGGGAGGTGGGCCCAATGAACTCACCGCCGCGATCACAACGGAAAACAGGAAGACGACGACCACACGCAAGTTCGGCCTAAGGAAGCCAGGACTCGATGGTGGGACACACATCACTTTTTTGCTTGAGAGCAAAGACCTAACGCATGCGAGAGAAGTCATCTGTGAGACAGAGCACATAGCGACCAGCGCCCCCAAGGGTGTCATGGGGCAGGGGCCCCATGACATCAGCATGCAACAAGTCTAGAGGGGCAGAAGTGTGCATCTCAGATGTGGAGAATGGAGAGCGATGCATTTTCCCTTGAGCACAAGGGAGGTAGTCAGGGGAACAAGGAGAAGAGAAGGAGCTGGCATCCAAGCCCTCAGCGGGTAGGGTGTGAAGAAGAGAATCAATGGCGACAGTGTGGATGTAGCATAAGCGGCGATGCAGCAGCTGAGTTTGGGAAGGATAGAGAGAGCGAGCAACATGCACATGGGCGGCAGTAGCAGGCGCCGGCGCGAAGCTAGGAACGCGAAACAGGCAATCGCAGCGCGTGCCATGAAGAAGAATGCGGCCAGAGATGCGATGAGAGACAGAGGCAATGCCGCGGCTGGAAGAGAAGTCCATACATTGGTCGTCGAGCGTGGTGACAGAGAGCAGACTCAGCTCAAGCGATGGAACATATAGGACATCAGGCAAGAACAGTTCCCCCCCAGGGCCAACAAAGCGGACAACTCCAACACCTTGTACAGGCAGCAGCTGACCGGAGCCAGTGCGGACAAAGCGGACAGAGCCAACGGGGCCAAGGGACACAAAGGACGCACGCGACGAGGTCATGTGGTGGGTGGCGCCGGAGTCAAGGATCCAGAAGCCCCCGGACGCACGAACGAGGGTGGGATCACGACTCACATTAGCAACGACAACATGCGAGACGAGACGCTGACCACACACAGCAAGACAACGAGGTAAACGAAGAGATTGCCATTCTTCAATCCACGGCACATCATCAGGGGGACACCCAAGAACATGACCGGACGTCGGACCACGTAACGCCCCATCGACAGCACACGCAAGAGGCTCTGGCCCAGAGCTATCACTCTCACCTTCCTGATCACGAAGGTGGCGCTAATGGACGGCCTGGTAGAGATCAGCGTCCAACTGGCGCTCATCCTCTGGAGGGTCAGGAGTGATGACGACCCCAGAGGACGCACGACGGGAAGAGTAGGGCGAGGGCGCCCAGGAAGGAGCAGCATAGGCATTAGAGGGCGGGCCGTAGAAGACCGGCCCACCAGACCCTGGAGGCCACCCCCAGGGGTAAGGAACAGGGGATGGCGCAGCTGCGATGTGGTAGACAGCTGCCTCAGAGGGGGAAGAGTGGTGGCAGGGTGGTGATGGCGGGGGTGCGATCTGAGAGGGGGCTGCCGGGGCGCCAGAACTACCGGAGGAGCGCGCCCAGTGAGCACGCATTGCCGAGGCCAGGCGCTCGTTGTCGGGCGGTGCCGGGCACTTCGGTGTAGAATGACCAGTGGCCCCACAGTTCCAGCACGTGAAATTGCTGGAGGTGGAGGAAGAGGAGGGTGTGCTGCCGACGGTGGAGTTGGTGGCTTTACCTTTGCCGCGGCCTGATTGCCCGCCAGGGCCAGCTGCAGAAGATCCTTTGCCCCGTCCACCACCTTTGCCCCGACCCCCCCCACAACTCCCTTGGTGGGCAAGGGACAAGGCCGGAGAGGTGGGTGAAGGGGAGGAAGAAGAAGATGAGGTGGAGGGAAGAGCTGTGGTCGTGGCGGCAATGGCAACGCGATGAATGCGCTTGTTCTGGAGGGCACTCCACTAGTCAGTGAGGCATTGGGAGGTGGACTCCCAAAGGGCACCAATGCCCGGCGGCGAGTCAGCGGGCACAGGTTCAGTAGCAAGACGCTCAAGCTCAGAGGCTTTCACCTCCCTGAAGATGTTGGACAGCTCGGGGATGAGGCCGTTGACGATGGACAGAACGGCTGAGAGCTGTCCAGGGGCAGCTTTGCCGAGGTCCTTCAGCAGACGCAGACTGCGAGCCCAATAGGTGTCCGCAGTCTCATCAGCACGCATGGACAGAGTGTTGAACTGGACAGTCAGCACGCTCTGTGCAGCGTGACCAGTGACAGTGGTGCGACGCTTGATGAGCGCGTAGACGCCGATAGGGTCAGTGGGTGTGCGACGCGCAGTGTCAGCATTGTAGGACCCGATCTCATCAGTGAGATCATCGGGGCCAGCGCGAATGAGTGCACGGACAGCACGCGCAGACTCAGCAGCGGGGGGAACAAAAGGGGGTTGAGCAGCAGGATTAGGTAGGTGGTAGTATTCCCAAAGCTGCTCGCCTTGCGCCCAAGCGCTGAAGCAAACCTCCCAGGACGTGAAAGAGAGATTAGAGGTGAAGTGAGGTGGTATGGAGTCAAAGTCTGGCTTGCGGTGCGCAGGCTGCACGAGGGCTTTAGTAGCGGCAGCGCCTGCAGTGGCTGCAGCTGCAACGGGGTCAGAGTGCTGAGAGCCAGTGCTGGTGGATACGAAAGCGGGGTTGGAAGAAAAGGCAGCAGCGATATCACCAGCAGCAGAAACTGCAGGCGTGGAGCGCAAGGCAGGCTGCAGATGGTTGAGGACAAGGTCGGCGATGTGATCTGCATATGTGTCCTGATCGCCCTGCTCGGCGCGCAATTTATCTTCAGCGGCACGCTGTGCAGTGAGAGCTGCTTGGAGAGCAGCTCGCTCTTTACGTAGCTCTTCCTACAGTGCCGCATACTGATCGTCGTCAACAGGCATGACGTGCAAAGCAAGAGGCGGACAAGATTTTTCGGGCAAAGTTTCCCCTGCCCCAGTGGGCGTGGCAAGATAAGAGGGGGTCTGTAGTGGTAATGCTACACTGTCAAAGGAAGGAAAGTGCAAGCAGACACGCAGAATAGGAGAAGAGAAGGCAAGCAAGCTCCAAGTGGTGGGAGAGAGATTGCTCACCCAGCCTAGCGGTGTAGACTAAACAAGGGGGACAGTGCTGCGGCAGCTGATGCTGCAATGACTGCCACAGAAGAGGTAGCGGAAACGATGAAGCAGGCAACTCCAATGAGGGATGCACCAGTGAGAGCTGAGACCAAGAGGCGAACCTGAGGGCCGAGGGGTGAGGATGCTGCAGCAGTCGACACCTGAGCGGTAGAGTCGCGAATGGATGTGACCGCACTGGAGAGTGATGTGGCAGCTGAAGCTGCTGTGGATGCGATGGAGTCAGCTGCAGCTGCAATCTGAGTGGCGATGTTGACAGTGGCTGCAGCAAGGGGACCCTGATCAACAGCTGTGGCAGTGTAAGTTTCAATCGCCCGCCCCGCTGCGGTGGTAGCAGGGGCACGTGCCGCACGGGCTGTGGCCGCAAAAGTGGACGCAACAGCCGAGCTAGAAACAAGCGCGGCCTCCAGCACTGAGAAGGTGTCAGAGGATACAGGGACGGGTGCCGCTGACTGCGACGCTGCTGGTGAGGCAGTGCGACGGGAGGAATCCTCTGTCCGCTGTCTAACTGTCGCTTCTACACTTGGTGCTGCCCCAGAGTGGGCGGCACGAAGACGAAGACTCTGCTGACGGGTTCTACGAGCAACATGTGAGCTTACAGGTGATGCAGGACGACGTTGCTCACGTGGTGGCCCCGTGGCTGGTGCGTTCTGCACCATTGGAGAGTCGTCGGAGGCGAACTGGCAGTAGGTCGTGTACTCCGCGGCGTCGGCAAGCGCAAGGTGCTCCGCGGGGTCGTAGTCCTCCCCCGGGTAGTAGCCGGGGCTGTCACACCGGCTACGACGGGCCCACGCGCGCCTCTCCTCCTCCTCGTAGCGCGCGAGTACCTCGTCAATGCGTGCTTGCTCGTGCCAACCTCTTGGTGACAAGGGGATGGGCTCTGACTCCGGTGGTGAAGCCAGGGTGGTACTTCACGCCGCAGATGCGGCCGCCAATGTGGCTGTGAGGGTAGTGAGGTACCGACGAGAGGAGTGCCCGGCGCGAAAATGCACGCGGGCTCGGTAGCGACTCCGAAATGCGAAGCCGGAGAAGCAGGCAGCAGCAGTGGGAGAGGCGAGGGGCCTGAACCCACGTAGACAGAAATTGTCAAGGAGCTGCTGCTGCGGGGAGGAGGGAAGAGGCCGCAAGGATCCGAGAGTGGAGTGCGGGGTTCGGGATTAGGGTGAGCAGCACTCTTAGCCTAGAGAGGCGACGGTAGGGTGGTGCTGTTGTGAGGCATCACATGGGGTGGTGCCACGGGCCGAGGGTGCGAAGGATGAGTGCCGACGATGAGGCGTCGATGCACTCCCTCGGCGTCTCTATTCCACGGGTCCCGAATCGACGGAGCGGAGGGAGTGATTCCTCCTGCTCTGATACCGGTAGGCAGCGGCAAGAGGCCGCCTTAAGCTCTCACACACACTAGTCTAGGAAAGGGAAACATCCATGGCTAGGGTGGGGCGAGAGAGGTGAGAAACCTGGTTGAGAGGTCGCGTAAGAACAACAACAATAAGAGTAACGAGCAAGCGAGGTCTTAGCCGCAGTTGACCGGGCCACCCACTCGAGTGACTCGAAGTGGGGCCCAGCCGCCACCTCGGGGTCGAACCTGACCGGTCGGCAAGAAGCCGCCGCGATTTCTCACACCTCAGAGCAACTGAGTGCGTGGCCCCGTAGGATCAGCAACCCGGGCAAGAACCAAACAACCTGCACAGCATGCATGAACATAATTCCAGAAACCACATCGACCATGAGCGTATGTGGTGCATGCATCACTTCAAGTAATTTCTCATGTTTCAGCCACCGAGTGGCTCACACTCAACCACTGAGAATCGCATGATTCCACCACAGAAGGGCGTGAGCATGGCTGGGATCACTCCTGCTTTGCACCCGACCAGCCTTGCTTGGACCATGGCTTCAATGTGCTAAAATGAGTCTAGGGCATGCAGGCCCATGCTGGATGAGACATGAGCTCTGGTGGTGAGCGGGAGAAATGCAGCGCCAAAATGACTAAGTCTGGAACGGATGAATTAAGAATCAAGGAGAGAGAACAATGAGCCCTACACTGAGCTTTTGTACTGGGGACTGGCGGCTAGCCCACCAGGCCCCGTCATCCCCGCCGCACCAAAAGGCACGGACGGGGAGTGCACATGTCCTAGACCACGAAACCATAAACTGGAGGTCTCCCGAGGCACTGGAACAGTCAACCGTGTGCCCGGGTCTCGACCGACAGGAAAATATCAAATATACCCCAAACACAACCAGGATATACGGTGACACACTAGCATCACGGTCTAGCCAAGCTAGGCAAGTTTAGGCCTCCCGAGACGCCGGAACATGTAACCGGGCGTCCGGGTCTCAGCCACATGCAGACTACATATGTCTGTCAAGAGGTCCCTAAGACTAGACCAACCAGTGCAGGGTCTCCCGAGGTACCGGTACAAACCACCGTGTACCCGGGTCTCGACCACAGAGAGAGTGAACAATCTATCAGAGGCAATATGCAGTCAACCTTTGTGGGTCTCCCGGAGCACTGGCATAAACCACCAGGTGCCCGGGTCTCGACCACCGAGAAAACTCTACTAGACACATATGGGTAAATTGAGCTGCTAGAATGCATCATTCATGTCACAGAAGAAGTAGTGTAGCCACCGGAGAACAATCAGCTCAAACTAGGAGAC